>LOJH01042742.1:0-14133 GCA_001685095.1 Ellobius talpinus
CCCTCCATCGAGGTCTAGGAAGGTGAGCATCCAAACACACTAGGCTCCCACACTAGCTCCTGGTTTTTTGAGTAGCCTTTGAGGGTGTAGAATTCCCTGTTTGCATGGAGGTCTGCAAACCTCACCAAGAGTTAACAAGGCAGGCAGAGTAGATGAGACTGTTCTCATTTTAGAGAGTAGGGAAGCGAGGCTCCAGAACTTAGCTCGCTGACTGCACCTCTTGCTAGGTGCCCAGCTTAGCGAGGGACCCCAACTTACACCTGGTGCTCTGTCCACCTGTGCTTCCACTAGGTTCTGAATGAGAGGGGAGCCCCTTGGTGAGGCTACCTTGCTGCTCTTGCTCTCTCCTGACCTCTTTCCTGCTCTCCTGCAGTGTGCTTTGCTCCATTCTTACACCCCAGTGAACACAACACGGTCAGTATATGAATTTCCCTTTAGTACGTGTCTGGAGGAGGCGGCGGGTTCGCATGGTGTTGACCAATCTCAGAGTCCAGCAGGGAAGACAGAAAGGTCATTCGTTGTACAGTAGGCAGAGTGCTCCCTAAGCCACTGGCCTGGCATCACGGTGTGGTCATTTGCATTGCATAGCTCTCTCCAGGGGACTTTATGCTTGTGTCTGCCCAGCTTTAACAGAGTTTTCCATACATGGCAGCTGCGTTCTGTTTCTGCTAAGGAAGTGGCAATGTAGAGGAATGGTTAAAAGTATCGATCTAGGGACTGAGGATATGGCTCAGCTGATAGAGGGCTTGACTGTCGTGCATGAAGCCCCGGGTTCTTTCCCAGGCACAGCATAAATTAGGTGTGGTAGAACATCCCTACAGTCCTAGCCCTTGGGAGGCAGAGGCAGGAACATCAGAAGTTCAAGGACATCTTTGGCTACATATCAAGTTTGAGGTCAGCCTGGGCTGCATGAGACCCTGTCTTAAAAAACAGAAGAAAAGAGTATAGCTTTTGGAGTCTCATTTCTTTAAGGTATTTGCTGTGTGACTTCAGGCTCCTGATTTGGCCAATGGGGATTAGAACAATGGCTGCCTCCTGTGAGGAGTATTGAAGACTATCTGAGTTAACTATTCAGCTCTGTGTGAGATGCAGCTCTGACATATTGATATGATTCAAGTGTTGCCATCCTGGTGCTGCTGCTTGGGTCCTTGCTGAACTGTTGGTTCAGCTTGACTGGCTTGGGTGTTAGTGTTCCGAGTGTGTGGGTTTCAATGGTTTATGCCTGAGGGTGGGGAGTGAGGTCACCTGGCCACACTCTACATAGCTTTAATGCCCCACAAAGCGAACTGAGAACTATGGCCGCACCGTGACAGTGGCAAGCCTGCCGTGGTTGAAGATGTGTGGGGAGGACAATCTGGGTTTGAATGCCACAAATTTCTTCCTACCTTCCGTGACATCTACCTGAGTCCCTTGAAGCCTACCTGTCACCATGTTCCTGCATGTTCCCTGCTTCCAAAGGATGCCCCAAGGAATGATTAAGAACACGCTTCTTTGGGGATGGAGAGATGTTTTCCATGGCTAAGAGTGCTTCTTGCCCTTCCAGAGGACCCGAGTTTGGATCCTAAAACCCATGTCCAGTAGTTCACAATAGATTGTAACCCCAACTCCAGGGAATCTGAAATCCTCCTCTTCTGGCCTCGGCAGGCACCAGGCACACAGGTCACTCACACACAGATATATATATATATATATATATATATATACACACACACATATACACATGCACACATATACAATACACATATACAAACACATACACATATATACCTATACACATACATACATATGCACACACATGCACACATATACATATACAGACATACAGAGATGTAATATATACACATATACATATATTCATACACATAGACATACACACATATATACACATATACACACATACATAGACACATGCACACATAGACACATACATAAACATATACACACATAGATACATACACATACACACATACATATACATACAAAGACACACATGTATATACACAGATATACACACATGTACACACATACAGACATATATTCACATGTATATACATATATAACCACACTCATACACACATACATAGAAAAACAAAATCTTTAAAACACTCGTGACTAAGGACATTTTATGAGTGACAGGAAAAGCCAAGGAACACAGACTTTTACCTGGAGGAAAGAGAGAGAGCTACATCGAATGGCTTGTTCTGGTTGCCAGGGCTGCAGATGCTTAATTGGTAGTCCCAATTCTAGAGTGCCCAGATTCCATGGCCAAGGGTGCCTGCTGGCAGCTGCCAGGAACCCCAAGTCTCCAAAGCCTGACTTGCTGACAATCTTAACTCCTTCTGGAATCTGCTGGGTGCCTTCTCCCTGCTGAGCCTAGAGCTGCTTTGTTTCCATCACATTAGTGGGACACTGACCACGGCTCATCTATGCTGAGAACCCTTTGGCAGGGGCTGATCCCAAGTCCCTGAACCCTGAGTGTCAGGGCCCTAACCCCAGAGGTCAGACATTGTCCCTGAAACCATCTCTGGGGCTGGCTCAGAGTTCCTGTGCTGTCTCCAGGGTACAGATGGAAGATCACTTTCCATTTCTGCAGCACACAGTCAAAGCCCCGGGGTCTAAATCCCAGATTCTCTCTGCATTTCTCTCTCTCTCTCTCTCTCTCTCTCTCTCTGTGTGTGTGGTGTAGGGTATGTGTGTGGGTTTGGGATGTGTGTGTAGTATCGTGTGCTGGGATGTGTGTGTGTCTGTGCCTGTGTTCTTAGGCAGTTGGCCATGGGGACCAAGGTATTTGAAGCTTTGAGGCAGCTGCTGGCTTCTAAAGCAGGCACCCGGAGACTCACTGTCAGTCTGTGTTGCTTTGCCTCAGGGCCCTGCCAGTGAATAGCATTTTTAGAGCGTGTCTTACCATACGGTATAATGTTGCCTTTCTTGAGAGATTGCCCCTGTGCCTAGTAGCTCCTCCAGGGAATTCACCACAATCTCATATCCTACTGGGTCTTATCATCTTCTCTGCTCAGGCTTTTGCCTGGTTGGGAGCTCGGTAGGGATTTCCCATTAGTTTTTAAGAAACGGTCTGCTTCTAGATTTTGATTTTTTTTTTTAAAGAAAAGATCCCTCCACCTCCCTCTGCATTTCAGGTGTCTTTGAAGGTCAGAGATGTCAGATTCTCCTTGAGCCGGAGTTATAGGCAGTTATGAGTGGCCCAACATCAATGCTGGGAACTGAACTCAAGTCCTCTACAAAAGCAGCGAGTGCTCTTACCTGCTGAGCCATCTTTCCAGCCCCTTAGATGCTGATTTTTATGACCAACTCCCAGGGACTGCTTTTACCTACTCTCTGAACTTCACATTGTGTATGTGTGGCTCTTTGACAGTGTCTAGCAATCCCTCAGTATCCCCAGCACCCCTCCCATCCCCCTGGGGACCCAAATTCATGGATGCTCAAATCCCTTGCATAAATTGTCGCAGTGTTTGCATACAGACTGTGTACGCCCTGTGTTGATGCTGGGGACACCATCTTTTGCGAGAGGTCCTGATGCTCAAGAAGCAGAAGGGAAAACACATTTGGCATTAAAGAGAGGAGAGAGAGCAGGAGAGTTCCAAGGGAAGGCAGGGAGGCATGAATAGGTGAGAGTCAACAGGAAGAACGTGTCTCTGGTTACGGCAATGCTCATCCCTGGCCATGTGTCCCAGTGCCCTGGCCTGAGAGGCAGCCTGGGCATCAGTGTTTTTGAGTGTATGCATTCTCTTATAAAAATATTTATGAGGCAGGAGAGACAGCTCAGCAGTTAAAAATACTTGTTGCTCTTGCAGAGGACCTGGGTTAGGTTTCCAGCACCCATGTGGTGGTTCACTACCATCCCTCACTCCAGTTCCAGAGACCTAATGCCTTATTCTGGATTCCGAGGGTACTGCCTGAATGTGGTGCACATGCCTACATGCAGGTAAAGCATTTGTACATACAAAATAAATGCATCTACATTTTGACATTTTATTTAGCCATTAACATTTTTGGAAAATCTCCCCCTGGTAATAATACTCTGTGGTTATGGAGCAGAGCAGGTATTTTAAGGGGCATCTGGAGAGGGCTGTGGGTGAGAAATGAGGCGCTTTCTCTGGTTTATAGTACTTTTGAATGCCTAATAATCACAGCTGCCATCTATTGAAGGCTGTGCTGGACCAGACTGGGCGCTTTCCAGACACTGTTTTATTGAGTGCTCATACGAAACTATGAAGAAGACACTTTACAGTTTTAAAATCAAAACATAATAGTTATATGTATTTATGAGATACATCATTCTATTTTGATTTATGTATATAATATATAATGATCAAGTCAAGTGAATTCATGTCTTTTGTTAAATAGGTATATTTTTAATTTTTATGTTTATCAGTGTATGCTGAGTGTATGGATGTGTGCTGCTAGGTGTGCCTAGTAGCCATGAATGCCAGAAGAGGGTGTCAGATTCCCTGGGATTGGAGTTATAGGGTGTTACAAGCTGATCCACAGGAACCAAACACAAATTCTCCCAAGGGTAGCAAACGCTCTTAACCACTGAGCCATCTCTCTAGCTCCTATTTCACATTTCTGACACTTCAAACATCTCTCTCTCTTTCTCTCTCTCTCTCTTTCTCTCTCTCTCTCTGTGTAAGAGGTCAATCTTGGGCTTTGTTCTTAAGGGCACACCCATCTTGATTTCTGAGACAGGGTTTCTCACAGGCCTGGAGCTTGTTGAGGTCTAGGCCAGCTGACCAGTGAGCCCAGAGATATGTCTGTCTTTTCCTCTCCCTCTCAAACACTGGGATTTCAAGTGCACATCACCATGCCTGGCATTTTTATGTGGGTTCTGGGGATGGAAGTCATATCCTTATACCTGCAGGGAGAGCACCTTACTGATTGAGCTATCTCTGCAGCCTGACCATGGACATTTTTGAGAGGATGCTTCCTCATGCTCTACAGCCTTTGGACAAGTAAAGATGCTAAAACTCCTCCGCTGACTGGCATCTGGGTTGCTGCTTTGACTTTAAAGCTTCTTTAGAACAAGGGTTACAATTGCTACAAAGGGGCTGCAAGTCTGAGTCACCCAGAACCCTACATGGACAGAGCAGACAGCTGGGCTCAGATGGTGCCCAGTGCTCTGAAAAGAAATGCATTTAAATACAGCTTGACATTTTTGGGAGGGCATCTCCTAAGTCAATGTAAATTTACTGCATCTGGAGGGAGAAAGGGCACATTTAGGCTTTCAGAGATGAGAAGCTAAGAGTGGGCATCTGTCAGGGTGTCACCACCTTATACATCATAGCCGAGACTGCACTGGTGCTGTCCCCGACGACATGAGTCAGTACATAATAAGCTCTCAAATTGCCAGACCAAAGGCTGCTGCTCTCGCCTGTGATTTATGACAGAAATCACGAGCTGCTACATTAACTTCTCCACTTTCCATTTATGTCTGCATGAACTTCAGGGAGGAAGGAGAGGCTTAACTCTTTGAGTGACACGGTCACCTCCACCACGGTCTCAGGAAACTGTGTTTGCTATGCACCTTTTCAGGGACACCTGGGTGTTTGCTGCTACCTAGAAGGATGCCTGTGCATTCACCAGCTCCCCTCTCACTCCATCTTTGAGCCTTCTCATGGGAATCAGCTCATCAACAGGTTTAATTGCTCTTCTGGAGAAGTCAGGTAGTCGAGAACTCTTTATTTGAATGCAATAGCCAAATCAATTAAGGGTACAATTACTGGTCAACTGTACAATTTCATACAAGTGGCTCTTACAATTTGCAAGCTTTTAAAAACATTAAACTTAACGTTCCTGAAATAATTCAGGGTTGAGAGCAGAGCTTAGACATCCAGCATCAAGATGGCAGAAAGTGAGAGAAAATGCTGATACTTCCTCTTACCCTCTTCAGATTGCTGTAGACTGAGGAGTCACCAACAACAGATGTTTGTTTCTTACAGTTCTGGAGGCTGAGGGGTCCAAGACCAAGGAAGACTTGGGGTCTGGCAAGGACCTATTTCTCACACCAGTAATTTTCACTGTGATCTTGCAAGGTTTAGGAGGAGAACATGTTTCATTAGGCCTGCATTATAAGAGTAGCCATCCTCTTACAAGGGCTCTGTCTACATGATCTAATTACTGCCCCGCCATTCACACCCTCCCTTATACCACCATCTTGGGGGCTGAGATTTCTGTGTATAAAACTGGGGAGGGAGCTCAAAAATGTTGTGGAATATTTGTACACTGTATGAAAATTTATTGCTGTGATTGGTGTAATAAAAAGCTGAAGAGCCAATAGCTAGACAGGAGGTATAGGTGGGACTTCCAGGCAGAGAGAGGAAATAGGAGATAATTGAGGTGCACATCAGATGCCAATGAGACATGAAGGGAGTCAGACATACAGAATGAAAAAAAGGTAAAAAGTCATAAGACAAAACGTTGATTAATATAAATGGGTTAATTTAAGTTATAAGAGCTAGTGAATGGGATAAGTCTAAGCTAAGGTCAAGCATTCATAATTAATAATAAGTCTCTCTATCTTTATTTGGGAACTGGTTGATGATCCAAAGAAAATTCCAACTACAAATGACCCCCATTTGTAGTGAGTCTTTCTCTGTCCTATCAGCCAGCTCCAAAATAATGACACAGAAACTTATTATTAAATATGGAAGCTTGGCCTTAGCTTAGACTTGTCCCACTAGCTCTTTTAACTTAATTTCTCTTGTTTCTATTCATCTATGTTTTGCCTCAGGGATTTTTACGTTTCCTTTATCCTGTGTGTCCTGCTTTCCTGCTTCCTCTGTGTCTGGCTGCCTGGTACCTGGCATCTCTTTGTTGTGTCTTTCTTTTCTTCCTGACCCTAAATTCCTCCTCCTACTTACTCTCCCTGAGGAGTTCTGCTGATATCTCCTTTGTTGCTATTGGCCATTCAGCTTTTTATTAGACCAATCAAATGCCTTAGGCAGGCAAGGTGAAACAGCAACACATCTTTATATAAGTAAACAAAAACAACACATCTTTGCATAGTTAAACAAATATTCTGTAACATATAAGAACTAATAAGAAAATTCTTTAAAACTGTCAATTTCAAAATAAATGTTGAAATCAGTGGGTCCTTTATGCCAAAAAAGAACTTATAACAGAAATAAGTACCACTCACAGTAGAAAATTCTGTATATCTGTGAATAAATGAGGCATGAAAAAGTTTCAAAGAGAAATTAAAATCCTCAAAAGAAACTTGAATAAGGAAATATATCAAATTCATGGGTAGACAGACACAATCCCACATAGGTTGCTAAGTAATCCAAAATCTTATGGCAGTGATATCTCTACAGAGCATATACAAAGGACAAAGAAGGAGAAGGAAGTAAAATCAGTTACAGAATGCCACCATCTGAGTGTGAGACAGCCACTTCAACCCTGAACCCCATGCAACTGTGCCTGCCTGCATGGAGTCTACATAAAAATGAGCTTGTCAACAGTCAACTGTGGATGGGGGAGGGGATCACAGGGCTCTGCTATCCTTGTACTGAACCCATAGCCACTGATAGATTCTAGAAAACAGGGTCATTGTCATTATTGAGTAATCACTGATGAGTCTGCTAGCAGTATCTCATGGAGAGTTCTGAACCCAGTCACATTGGTGGCCCTGGCTAAATCCACTGGGTCTCAAAACTTTCTGGTTGCAGATGGTCACCTTTTCATCATATCCTTACATAGTAAAGAGCTGAGAAAATAAACAAGCTCATGAATTTTTTTCCCCAAGATAGGATTTCTCTGTGTAGCTTTGGTGCCTGTCTTGGAAGTAGTTCTTACAGACCAGATTGACCTTGAACTCACAGAGTTCAATGAAATCTCTTCCAGGAGATCTGCCTGCCTCTGCTTTCTGAGTGCTGGGATTAAAGGTGTGCACCACCACTTCCTGGCTAAGCTCACTAATCTTTATAGAAGGCCATGAATCCCACTTATGACATCACCACCCCTCAAAGTTCAACCTTCACACTGGGTTGGACACTATTTCAACACATGAAATTGATAGAGACATAAACTTTCAATCCACTACCCATCCTAGTCCTCATAGGTACCCAAGGTTGTTCTTTCTCTCTCTCTCCTTCTCCCTATCTTCCTCTTTCCCTCCTTTTCTGTTTCAAGAGCTGTCTATAGGTTTCACTTACCATTCAGTCCTCAACACATGCAATCAATGTTCTCAGTCTTCATCGAGAATGACTCTAGTAAGGTCTATTTTCAGAAAACATTTTTTTCCCTGTTCCCCACAATGACAGCATCCGGGACCCTCGAAGAGCTACATTTATGGACTATTTTCCTCCAATATAAACTTCCTGAGGGTGGAGACATTCTCTTATCCACTAGCCTAGTGTATGATCTGTAGTTGACATTCAGTGATTTATTGTAAAGAAAACAGGTATTCAGAACAATTTTTACCACCCTGACTCTCCTGGTGAAACTCCATTAGTATTTACATTACTCCCTTAAGTCTTTCTCTCATTCTGTCACCAATTGTGTCCATCTGATCAAGTTTAATTTACTCTATGATCTGTATGTTTATGTGTTGTTTTAATTTCGGCAAAGTGGCTGCACCTTAGTCTATTGCTATCTCAGTCAGCAATCTGCTTCTCCATCAGAGGCCTGGCCGCTCAGGCTGCAGCCTGGTGGAAATTCTGTTCCCGTAGGTACTGGTCCAGTTGCTATTTTAACTAAATTTCTATTGTTCTATTCTTAAATAAGACTCGAGATTCAAAGGCAAAACCTGCAAACTCGGAGAGGCAGAGTAGCAACTAGTTAGGCCTCTCTCTTCACTGGCATCTCTGAAAGAGAGCTCCACTTCCTGTGCATCTATCTCTCTATCTCTTCCAGATGCCCTCTGATGCTCTGTGATTACTTTCTGCCAACTAGTTGCTAACCCAGCCTCCTGACCCAAGGTTAATTTTACTTCATTAGTGCATGCTGCAGGAAGGTTACAGCTAATACCTACCTGCCTACTGGGGTGTGGCCTCATGGACTATCCACCCGGATGGGGAAGCGTGTCTGGCCCCTTCCTTCCATTCTCTGCTTGCCCCTGGGCCCTGTTTTGGCTGTTTGGTTTGCTTTGGCAGAACATCCTGACTTTTACCCCTTAGTCTGAGCTAGTGTCCCCTTAGTCTGAGCTAGTGTGGGATTCCTTTGATTAAGCATCTGATCTCTCCGCCTTCATTTGGCACCCAACGTGGGGCTCGAACCCATGACCCTGAGATTAAGAGTCTCATGCTCTACCGACTGAGCTAGCTGGGCAGCCAGGACAACAAGCAGCCCGTTCCTTCTGTTACAAGTGCAAATGCAAACAATTGCTATTAGAAAGCTGCTGTCTCTTGGATCCTAAGTTTCTGTGCTCTATACTTGTGATCTTGGGGCTGGGACTCTGAACCATTTTGTTTGTCACTTGGCTCCACCAGCAGGAGGTATTACAATGTTGGGAGAGGGAGAGAGGGTGTGGTCCTTCCTGGCTGCCTCTTTCTTTGTCTGTCTGTATCTCAAGCCACACTTCTGCAGCAGCAGTGTTTCCTTGTGTTGCAGCAGAATCCACTTTGAACATTTTTTTCAGCATTGCATAACCAGATTCCTCCTGTACAGGTAGAGCAACACCAATCAAGCAATATCCCATCCCCATGGATCCAAGTTTCAGATCTGTGGAACATTCCTTCTTCAAGCCTTTAAGTACTTGTAATTGCACCAGAGATTTGTTCTCTGGGCTCCAGGACTTTCCCCTGCTCAGGGCTTCCATGGTACTTTAGTGTTCTCTTGGCATCTATAGTTATCCAGCTAATAGTTCTCTTCCCTTCTGTCCAAGTGACTTGTGTCATTTCTGTTCCTTGTCTGGACGGTGCTCAATATACTAATAGTCTCTGCATTGTATTTTTTTAAAGGGAGTTTTAGGCTTGGTTCTGGCTGGAGCTGGAGATCCCTGGGGTCTGGAGAAGGATGTGCTTCAAGTTTTCCACTTTCGGGTTGTTTGACATCTTGCCATGAAAACCTATGTTTAAGTCTGTTGCTCTTATGGTATTGAAATACCTGAGGCAGGTTAATCTTTATGAAGAAAAGAGGCCCATGCATCTCTTGGTTTTGGAGGCAGAGATGAAATGGTGTGGTGTTGCTCCAGGGAGGCTTTCTCACCAGATGGAGGAGCACATGTGGGAAAAAAGGATCATATTTCAAACACAAGAGCAGAGATAGTTATCCCTTCCAACAGCACAACCCTAACAGTTCTAAGAACTTCCATCTCTTAAGGTTTTGCTATCTCTGAAAGCCCTCAGTCTTTGGACCATGTCTCCAACACATCACGTGGGCTTCTGAGAATGTCCTTAGCATATTTGAACCATAACAAGTGTCAACCAAATGTTCACCTTCTGTGTTCCCTACAATGGATGTGGGGGACCTTCTGGGTCTCTCTGTTTTTAAAGACAGAATCTCACTATGTAGCTCTGGCTGGCCCGGAGCTCATTATGGAGACCAGGCTGTCCTTGAACTCACAGAGATCCACTTGCCTCTGCTTCCCAAGTGCTGGGATTAAAGGTGTGAGCCACCACAGATGACAGTGCTCTGTGTCTCTTGATTGTCTTTTGTGTCATTGTCCTGTGTTGTGTGTGGCAGCAGTGAGGTTCCCCTTCTTATGTTATTTAAGACACAGCAGAAACTCACTCATTTAGCCCAAACTTCTGGGGAGATGCTCTTACGTTCTCTTTCCTCTTGTTCATCTGCAGGACTCTTGGCCACTATCGTTTTCCTAACCTGCTTTATCTTCTGCTAACTCGATGTTAGAAAGATTTCAGTTCAGGGAATCAAACCCAGGGCTTCACACACCAGATCAATGTTCTCCCACTGAGTTATTCCTCCATTTCTTATCTTGTCTCCTAATTCTGGACTTCTTCATCTTGTTTCTCGGAGAAGAAAAAGAAAATCAATTATTTTAGGTCACACTCTCTTTCCTGTAATTTGTCTTGCCTGGCCTATGAGTTCATTTTACTTCCCAGTTTGGAACCTGCTTCCCGTCTTAATTTTGGAGGGTTCTGTGGAGAGATTTTCTATAAAGATAGAACTTGTTTCTTAAATAACTGGTTGTCTACTGATGAACATGGCACTTCTCTCCTTTTATTACATTTTGTCTCCAATGGTAGTGAGGAAGACACGCCATTGAAAGGTGGTGTGAGGCCAAGAAGCCACAAGACTGTTGTGTGGCCTTGATGTAAGGGATTCCCCTAGACTGCTTTGCAAAATCTCATCTCACTGGGGAGATGAGAGCCCCCAAGGAGAGTTGCAGAATCAGCTCCCTTAAGCAGCATAGCCAAATCTTAACTCTTCCAATCCACCCAAAATGCACCTAGCTCAGTCTCTTTCCCAGAGTGCCTTTCTGCCCCAGATGCTAATTGCATTTAACTAATCCACCAGCAAAATGTCCACACAGAATTCCATTTTAATTAGCATACCACACTCTTTGTGCAAATTTGCTCTCAGAGGAGTCCCATTGCAGCTGCATGCAGACGCTAATGACGATGCCCCTTGATGTTTTCCCGATAGCTTTCAGCTGCAAAAGCACTTAGGCAGAGTGCCACAGCGTCCTGCCCAACTGTATTACTGCGGGGCGCCCGATTGGGTAGAAGTTGATCCTCCGGTAACTTTCCTGTTTCTTTATTTTTCCTCTTGAACCCCAAATGGACCATTTCTTATCAGGATGCCATGGAAGGTTGCAGTGTTCGGGATGGAAGAAGAGTTAGGCTATGGGTTATTTTCTCCCTTCGGTGGTCTTGAAATTTCAACACTGAAAGGGATTTTATAATTGTTTCTTCCACCTGGTTCATTTTATAATTGGGAAAACTGTGGAGCACGTACTTGTAACTTGAATTGGGATGAAACTCTTCACTGAGGGTCCTCTTTGTGCCCTTAAAAAGGTTTATTTATTAATTTATTTGTATGAACATCTGCTTGCATGCATGAACGTGCACCATGTTTGTACTCTGGGCCCTTGGAGGCCAGAAGAGGGGAATTGGAGCCTCTGGAACTAAAGTTACAGATGGTTGTGAGCTGCCATGAAGGTTCTGAGAATCAGACCTAGGTCCTCCCCAAGACCAGCCGGTGTTCTTAACTACAGAGCCATCACTCTAGTTCCTCCCTCGTGGTTCTTAATGTTGGACACACACTGGAATCACCTGGGGATTTTTCAATTTTCTATATTTATTTATTTAATCTGTATGGTCTGCATGGACGTACATATGTGCCACAGCACACATGTGGAGGTCAGAGGTCAACTTGTATGGTTGGTTCTCTTCTATCATGTGGGTCCTGGGTGTAGAACTCAGGCTTGGTGCCAAATGCTGTTTCTTCTTGAACCATCTCTCTGGCCTACCTGGGAGCCTTTTTAAAGAAATTCCAAAGCTAGGAGGTGCTGGTGCATGCTTTTAGTCTAAACACTCAGGAGGCAGAGGTAGGCAGGTCCCCAAGCTCAAGGCCACCATGATCTTTAGAGTGATTTCAAGTTCAGCCAGAGCTACAAAGAGAAACCCTGTCTTAAAAGAAAAAAGCAAAAAAGAAAAAAAAAGAAGAAAAGAAAAGAAAGAAAGAAAAAAGAAAGAAAGAAATCCCAATGCCAGACTTATCTAGGTCAGGATTTTTTATTAGAATTGTTAGTTTTTATTATGTTCCCAGATTCATATATTGAACTTCTTGCACTTAACCTGTTAGAATGTGAGGGTAGAAGGAAGTCACGACTGGAACCCCAAGCTAATGTTGTCCTTATCGAAAGAAGTGGCTTGGACTCAGACATGAAGCAGAGATTATGTGGAAAGACTGAACAAGGACAACCATCACAAACCACAGAGACACAGGCCCTCAGAGGAAACAGCACAGCCTGTGAGAAAATATTTGTTATGCAAGCTACCTACTCCGAGGTACTTTGCTGTACAGACTGAGCTGACTAATAACGTCCTCATCTGATTCTAACGGGTAGCTGAGGCAGATCATAGCGGGCCAGTTCGGAACCTGGAATTTAATAAAAGCTGATAGACTGTCTCTACAAGTGAAGGGTAGAGTATTTAAAACAGCTCCAGTGTTCACAATGCCTGACTTTAAGCATCCAGATCTACCCAAAAGATTTACAACTAATAATTGTAATCTCAGAGGGAAAGCACACTCTAGCAGAGCGCTTTCAATCTCAAAGATCCAGGCTATCACATATATTCTTATAATACTTCTTGAAATTTATGGACATTCTCTATAAGGCTCAGTAAAGAAGGAGTTTGTGCTTCAGTGGAAAATTTTATGCACTGTTTAGAATATACACTTTCAGATGGTTTTATTCAGATTCTCTGGGGTTTCTTCAGCAATTACAAATTGAATTGTGCTTCCCCTGTATTTCTGTGTTAGAATTCTGACTATTTCCCCCTTTTAATGTGACTTGGTCTAGAAACAGCATCATAGCAGATGTAATTAGAGATGAGGTTATATTGACACAGGAAGTGCCCTTAATTCAACATGACTGGTGTTTCCATGAAGGCAGAGAATTTGGACACAGACACACATAAAAAGAAAGCTTTTAAATAAAAACGAAGGCACAAGTCAGATGCTGTGAGGGCAAAGGGATGCCAAAGCTTACCAGGAATCAATGGAGAGGCAAGAACACAGGTCCCCCCACAGACTTCACGAGTCCCCTTTGACTATGGACTCTGAACCTTCACAGCTGAGCAGCAATAGGGTTCTGCTTATGTCACCAGATCATGGCACTATGAGGAAGTGTGGGCAAGCAAACTTTGTAAATCTAAGTACCTGAAAGCAATGCAAAGTGATCTGCATCTTGTCCTGTCTGCATGAACGTTTGTTTAGTTCCTCTCCCACTGTGAAAAGAGCTAACTTTGTTCTGTTTGCATATTATTCTTTATTTGTAAATGTATCTGTTCTTTCATTTTATCCTTTGAACCAGCTGTAGCATCTGATTTGTCCCCTCATTTGGTGGTGAGTTAAGTAAAACTTCTTACATGTTCAGATATATTTATCCCTGTGATAGCTAGCTTTATGTCAACTTGACACAAGATAGAGTCCTCAGATGATGGAGGAGGGTCATCTGTCTATGTGTTACTTTCATTGGTTAATAAA
>LOJH01042743.1:5746-19507 GCA_001685095.1 Ellobius talpinus
ATCTATCTGTCCATCTGTCCATCTATCTATCATCTATCTATCATCTGCCTGCCTACCTATCTATCACCTATTTCTTCATTTGAGGTAAGATGTCACTATGTATTACAAGTTGGACTAAAATCTCTATATAGTTAAGGATGACCCTAAACATATAGTAATTCTCCTGTTTTAGACACTCAAGTATTGGACTTAAAGGAGTGTACTACAGCAACTTTTAAGATTCTCTCTGTCTCTTTCTCTTTCTGTCTGTCTGTCTGTCTGTCTGTCTGTCTCTCTCTCTCTGCGTGTGTTTGTGTGTGTGAAAGCTAGAGTCAACATTAGATATTTTCCTCAATTCCTTCTCTATCTTATTCTTGACAGACATGGTAAAAGGGTGATTTTGGTGAACCAAGAACTCACTCATTCACCTAAAATGGTTATCCAGCAAGTGCTAGGGATCCCACTCTCTCCACCCCACCAGACTTGGTTATGTAAACATGGGCTTGGGGGACCTGAACTGAGATCCCCAGGCTTCTGCAGCAAGCACTTGACTGAGTCAGAGATTTCATTTCTCTGAATCCTCACCACAGTCCTGTAAGATAGGCTCTATTGTGAATGTATTATTCAGGCTAAGACACTGAGGCTCAGAAAAGTGTGACAACTTGCTTGAGGACTCATAGGCATACAGTGTTGGAGATGGAGGTCAAGATCGGGTTTAACTGACTCGAAAGCCTAGTCACTATTAACAGCCATACTACTATACTGCTACTACTAATCATTGTCAGCAAGAATTGTCATTACTATCGTTATTACTGTAGGATGATCAGCTCCCATCATGCATTCTGTGTAACAAAGACTGCCTACTGCTATTGTGTATGATTACCTAAGTGGTGATCAGTTGAGGCCCAACTCTTCGGAAAGTCTTCTTTGTTGCTGGGTATCCTGGGAATCTCCTTTTGATTCCCCTAATTATTTCATGAAGCTTTGTGCTTGGCTCATATGATCATGACTCCAATTTTTGATTCCCTCTCAGCATATGACATGAATTGTCATTGTTGCATTTGTGATGAATGTTGGATAATCAGAACAAAAGCACGGGAAAAATAATTAGAGGGAACCAAAGGGAAGAAGCACACAGCCTTGAACAAGAGACTGTGTGAAGGTTTCGAGGACTCAGTCCCTGAAGCTCTGACAATGTATTTTGATCCTTGTCTGAATGCAAATGAACAACTCCATCAAATCTTAGGCAGCTTGTCACAGTGTGTGTTATTTAGCTAGTTAATTAAAAGTCTGAGTGAGCCAGGGCCTCTCTATACTGTGTTTTGAAGATAACCAAGCCTGTGTTCTGACCAGGCATGTTAATTTAAAATAAGTGACCTCAATTGGGTAATGGTTGCAAGTTCAAACTCAGGAATCATTATAATTAGTCCCAGATGGATCTTAATTGTTCGTTGAGGACACAGAGGAGGGAGTGGGGAGAGAAATGGTTCAGCACAAAGTAAAGGTTATTGGAAAGCAAGGGAGCTGACTCTGGCAGGGCCCAGTTAATGTTGTCCAAGAAGAATTCCATTGTTGCCTTTCCAAATGCATTCTTTTAGATGTGGTACATAAAACGGATTGAAAATTTCAGGAAATAAGGAATGGAAAACAACAATCTTAAATATGTGATCTTATGAAAGTTATTTAACCCCTGTGTGCCTGTTTCTCATTGTAATGGAAAATATAATCTCACTACGAGTGTCACCTACTTCAGAGGGTCAAAATGATATCTTGTGAAAATGTTTTAAAATCATGGCAAACTCTGCCACTAAGAAGAAAGTATTTTCTGAACTACGCCTGAAAGATGGTGGCCAGGACAGAGTGCATAGTATGTTCAGCACCATTCAGTGTGTGAGCTGGGTTTCTCTAATGCTTAGAAGCCCTGGAGCTCCAAATGATTCTGGAGTTTTTGGAAGAAGTTAGAGCAGAGCACACGTTTAGGCTTTTTTCTCTAGCATTGTGAAATCAGACCCAATTCATTTAACATATTATCACATATTAATTATTAGCATAATATACATTAAACATATCAAACATTAATTCTTATATATATATACACACACACATAATATTTAAAATATATTTTCCTTGGTGCTGCATGCTAGAACAACACTGTGGTACCTGAGATGAAAGTTAGTCAGAGTTGCAGTGGGAGGGCCTTATTCTTACTTCTTTTTTAAAATAACCTCTTAGGTCTCACTTTAGTGTTCTGATATGTTCTTTTTGCACATATTATATCTGTAGCCATACTACGGTAAACAAGCCAAATTTCATCTAATTGCATCTATCTTCCAAAGCCTTGGAAGCTAAAAGTCATTAAACAGAATCTGTAGAATGCTCAAAATGAGGTAAGTGAAAAAAAATTATACCGTAGTGGAAAGTGTTGGAAGAACAGTAGTTTGATCACTTAGGGATGTACACAATGACTATTTGGAAATTATTTGAAATGTATTTCTAAGGACTGAGCCCTGCATCCATATTAATCTTTACCACTAGGAAATGTACTGATATTTAATTTGTATTATAATAAATAAAGCTTGCCTGACGATCAGAGAGTAAAGCAGCCACACTGGACCAGCCTTATGGGCCAGACAGTGGTGACAAACACCTTGAATCCCAGTTGCCACACTAGTTGTCCTAGAAACCAGGCGGTAGTGTTATAAACCTTTAATCCCAGAACTAGAGAGGTGTATAAAATGGGAGAAGACAGCTCTCACACACAGTCTCATTCTGAGATTACTGAAGGCAGGATCGCCATTTCAGACTAAGGTCAAGGTAAGAGCCAGTGGCTGGATGCTTTGCTTTTCTGACCTTCAGGTTGAACCCCAATATCTGTCTCTGGGTTTTTATTAATTGTGTTACAAGGAAATACTCATACATGGCTTTGGTGGGAATTTATAAATGTTTAAGTCATAAGTACAGTGGTCATATCTACACATCTAGAAGGCTCCTGTTGTGCACCACAAGTAAAAGTCGCATTATGTATGTAATGCATATAGGTCTGGGGATTATATCCGAATGACAACTGATGCTCCTTCTCTTCCTCAGTACAAAAAGTCAGGATATAAATTTGTTAATCCAGCAAATGTTTACTGTTGAGCATAGTGGTACATGAACTTACTCCTAGTATTTGGGAGGCAGAGGCCTGATCTACGTAGCTAATTTTAGGAGAGCCAGGGCTGCATAGAGAGACTCTGTCTCAAAAAATGAAAACAAAAACAACCAACCAACCAACAATAGACCCCAAATGTTTGTCAATACCTCGTATCTATCAAGCTGGGGATACAGCATGAGAAAAGCACAAAACCCTGTCTTCATGAACACCATCTTCTCTTTCAGTTGTCTAATGCTCACTTATTTTTGTGCTTGGTGGATTCCAATATGGTCTTGAACTCTTATGTTATCCAGTCTACTATCTAGTTACTCCATACAGATGTGTCCCACCATCCTACTTTGCCTAGCAAAAGTAGCAAAAAAAAACCCCAGTTTCCTACTTCATGTGTTTTTCAATGTAGTGCTCCATAGGTAAATATTCAATGTATGATTGTGGATGACAAGAATGGAAAGAATACAGAAACAGGGGAGAAAGATGGGTCCTGGGACTCGCTTGACATGTTATTTTTCTAGCGTGATGTGATTTTATGTGAATAGTCTATCCTTAACCTTAGTACCAGTTCCCTTTGTTTGGGTAGGAAGTGGGTACTATGGGGTGGAGAAGACAGAACTCGTGCACACTTAGCTATTCGGTCCTCGCATTGGTATAACCTGGTATCTAAAAGAATATGAGCACTGAAATCATATTCATAAAGCCTTGTTCCTTTATTCTCTAGTTGTGATACAGTTATGCATGCTAGTCCCTCTCTTAACACCTCAATTAAAATGAAAAGGTAGATGAATGCCTAAGCAGTTTCTTGTCATTTCTGGTACCATGTTACACTATTGGCTGGTAAAAAAAAAAAACCAAAAAAACAATTGCATCTAGAGGATGCAAAGGTCAAGTTGTGTTCTGACATGTAGTGGCATTTCAATTGTATTTTAATAAATAAAGACTGCCTAAAGATCTGAGAGAAAAACAGTCCCACTGGTCAGCCTTACAGACCATATTATGGTGATATACACCTTTTATCTCAGTAGCCATAATGACACACACCTTTAATCCCAGTAGCCACACTAGTTGCCATAGAAATTTAGCAGCACATGCCTTTAATGATGGTGGTGCACACCTTTAATCCCAGCCCCAGAGAAGATTATAAAATGGGAGGAAACATCTCTCAATGGACAGTCTCATGCTGAGATTCTGTGAGGCAGGATTACCATTTCAGACTGAGGTCGAGGTAAGAGCCAGTGGCTGACTGTTTTGCTTTTCNCCATAATGACACACACCTTTAATCCCAGTAGCCACACTAGTTGCCATAGAAATTTAGCAGCACATGCCTTTAATGATGGTGGTGCACACCTTTAATCCCAGCCCCAGAGAAGATTATAAAATGGGAGGAAACATCTCTCAATGGACAGTCTCATGCTGAGATTCTGTGAGGCAGGATTACCATTTCAGACTGAGGTCGAGGTAAGAGCCAGTGGCTGACTGTTTTGCTTTTCAGATCTTCAGTTTGAACCCCAAGTTTTGACTCTGAGTTTTCAGTAATTGTGCTTCACTGAGCAGTATAGCTCATATTTTTATGATTTATTTATTTATGTATATCCATGCATGTCTCTCTGTGTGTACGTGCACATGATCGCAGATGCCCTTGGAGGCCAAACAGTGTCAGATCCTCTGGAGCTGTAGTTGCAAAGATGTGGGTGCTGGGAGCGGAACTGAGGTCTTCTGCAAGAATAGTACATGCTCTTAATTGCTCTACAGCCCCCATAGTCCATGCTATCAGTAGACGCTTTCTACCAGTTTACTTTATGACATATTAATAAACCTCAATTTTTCTTTTGTTGCTGATTATTGACATTCATCCTGATAAGTAAGTGAGCATTGCCATACACAGGCAAATAGAAGTGTGTAGCCCTTCCACAAAATCGTGAGTTTTACTTGGCTTTTGATTACCCAGTTAGTTCAATCATGAAGGAACAGGATTATTGCTTGGCTAAGTCAGGCTGAATTAAATATGTTTTCTTTGCCTTCCTGTTACAACCTGTGTGCTCCTTTATCAATACATTTATCATAATGGATTGTAACTATTAGTTCACTGGGATGAATCTCTAGTTGTGAGGAATGAAAGATACCTTTTTTTCACCATTTCTTTAAACTTATGGTTAGTTTTCACTCAAGAATTGAGAGGCAAGCAATAGGAAAATAGAATGTTGTTTTGCTGAAGCCATCTCTTTGTATTTCAGCAGATCCACTGGGAAGGATTGGGATAGTGGTCTCCTCATTCCTTCTTTTGATGCAAATAAGAAGAGAAGGCTATGTATTTGTTTTTCCCATTTCATATAGTATTCCTATTGTGGAGAATCTATGAAAACGATGTTTAAGTGATGGGTCCCTACCATAAACTACTGAGTCTGAGCTGATTCTCTTTATGCAAAGTGTCTATGTTAGATAATGTTGAACTGTCTTATAATGATATTGCAGAGAGAACCACTCCTAGAAACCAACCCTATCTTCTTCTAGAGTACAGTAAAGGGAAATTTATTACCTTCTAACAACTTTTCACCAAAGCCACAAGCAGAGCAAATATTATGGAACTCATGAAGAAACTTTGCAAGCAGGATGACTTGCTCTATAGTTGGAGAAATTGGAACATTTTCTATTTGTTTATAAATACTCTTGTAACAGGATCATTGTTAATGTCACCATTTATAATTTGTTGCTGTAAGGTTGCTACATGAGTATTTCTTTTTAAATTAGTTCTGTGAGAATTTTGCACAATGAATTTTGAGCATATTCACCTTCCCTGCCTGAATTCTTCACAGATTCACTCCTCCCCATTCTCTTTCCATCCAATATTTTAATTCCCACCCACCCCCAGTAGGATCAAAATTTGTGCTGCCCAAATATTCTTGGATGGGTGACCTTCCACTGGAGCACATTTGTCCTCTCAGAGGCTACATTCATGTGTATATTCTTGACATCAGTTAAGAAAGTCAAGAGGATGAGTTACAGTTCGTATAATGGCAACAGATTTAGAAGAAACTGGGTAGAATTTCAGGTATGTTATCTTGGTAGGATTTCAAAATCACTGGCTATAGGGCTGGAGGGGGGATTTAGTGCTTTCAGCAGAATCATGTAAACCTAAGTTCAGAACCAAGGAACCTATGTGAAAGCCCAGTGCTGCCAGGGATGCTTGTGACTCCAACGCTGTGATGTAGGGACCGGAGGATTTCTAGGGCTTGCTAGCCAGCTAGCCTAGCTACCCAAATTAGTGAATTCCATTCATGGCACCCACATAAAACTGAGATACAGCAGAGTGTGTCTGTAATCACTGCACTGGAGAGACAGAGAGAAAAAGATCGCTGGATGGAGCTTGTTGGGCAGTTAGTCTAGATGAATCAATAAGCTACAGGTTCAGTGAGAGACCCTGCCTTAGTAGTACACAATGGGGGAGCAATTGAGGAAGCAATTGAAAAGTATACAATAGGGGAGCAATTGAAGTGTGTGCGCGTGCTTGCGTGCACAAGCACACACACACAGATAGACAGAGACAGAGATTGATCCTTGGCTATAGTTTAGTTGATTGATCCATGGCTATAGTTTAGTTAGCAGGGCTTTTGGTGGAGGCTGAAGTTGGGAGAGTCACCTGGAAAATGTAACACTGAGACGCTTTTTCAAGAAAAACTATTCTTTCCTTCTAACATGGACACTTCGTGCTTTATTTTCAACAGGTGGAGAATGAAAGCAGCTAAACCCAACTCTCACCCCTTGGAAAAATGGTGTGAACAGCAGTCCTCCTCTCCAAAAACAGAAATGCCTGAGGATTCAGGCATGGGTCTGTTGCCACCCTTTATTGATGTGGCTAACGCAGAAGAGTTAACAGTTCTGCTGGGAGGGGCACTTTCCTGACACTACTTGCAGCTCTCTCTGAGCAGCTTGTTGGTGGTTGCCATGGATACCAAATGGCAAAGTGGTTTAGGTCAGTGTTTGAAGGATTGTGTTGTGCTTGTGTGGGTGAGACCGAAATTAAGTTAATGAGCATGTGAAAAAAAGGATGTGTTTCCTTTGTACATTTGAGCAAACTGAAACAAAGCAGCCCATCAAGGAACAATTGATTTTCTATTGGCCAGGAAGCAGGAGGAGGAACAGTTTATTGGGAGAATGTTCTCAAGTTAACCAGCTGTAGTCTGAAATATGTCAAGACATGTGCAAAGGACTCTTAGAACTGTTGAAGTGACATTAGTTGAAAGCAAGGCACTTAGGAGTGACCGTTAAGAAGCTTTCTGTAAGTATCCTCTTTGAATGTCTAGACATTTCTTTAATGTGTCTGATTTTTATCTCTTAATCCAAGACATTGTAGTACTGAAGTCAGACTGTTTTGGGATTCTTTTCTCTTATTTACCTTCAAAAGGGGCAGGTATCTATTAACCTTATATGCAGTTTATGATGGACAAAATCACTTATTCAATTTTCCTTTTCCTGATGTTTGTGGTCGTAATATTGACAGGCATATCTTCTACCAATAGTGAATTTTGTTAGGAGTCCCGCTTCTTGCTCTGCTTTTCTAAAGACAGGGTTTCTCTATGTATACCCAGCTAGCCTGGGACTTGGTATCACAGGCTGGCCAGAGACTCAGAGTTATAAGTAATTCTGCCTCCCAAGTGCTAGGATGGAAGGCATGTACCACCATGCTTGGCCTTTCCCAGTTCTTCACAATAATTTAGATATAACTACAGCTAAGATTTCTACAAGAGATTCAACTAAAGACATGAAAACAATTTCAGTCCATGCCCCTTAGTTTGAACACTGCTTTGTAGGACCGGTTCACCTCACTGAGTTAGGAAAGATGTATTTTGCCTACTGTACCACAAGCAAATAAAAAATGAAATAATTGTTTTAGTGCCTCTCTCAAATCTAAACCTTAACAATGACCTTGGGAATGCTGCACAGACAAACAGGAAGAGAGTGCATGTTCTGGAAACATTCCTTGTGGTTCTCACAGGTGTGTCACTGAGCTTCTCTCTGACTCAGCCAGGTCAAAATCCTTCAGGTTATGGTGTAGGAGGTCCTCTGTCTATGTGTTGCTTTCATTGGTTGAATAAAGAAACTGCCTTGGCCTTTTGATAGGGACAAACTTAGGTAGGTGGACTAGACAGAACTGAATGCTGGGAAGAAGGGCAGCATGGCAGATGCCATGAAGCTCCTTCCTGAGACAGACACTGGTTAGAATCTTTCCCGGTAAGCCACGACCTCGTGGTGTTACACAGATNTTTAATTAATACAATTTCTGTGTGATTATTTTGGGTGTAAGCTAGCCAGGCACCGGGATGAAACAAAGGGACCTTCTCCTACAACAAGGTTATATGTGCGTAAGTCCTTTTTGAGTTCTCAGGCTGCATAGCTACAAGTTCCTCCCTTCATTCATTTACTCCTCCTCATGAAGTGAGGTACGTGATTCTAATCATAATCACTTATATTTGTAGACTTTCCCTCAATAGGCATCTTAGAACACCTTAGAGAAACTGCCTGATTCATCCTAAAGTCATGATGGTAGGGCAAGGAAGGATTTTTATCTTTTTATATCTCACAGCTGACATCACTAAAGTGACAAAAAGATGAGGGGGCTGTAAAAGGGCAGACATGATTTTGAAAAAAAATTAATGAAGAGTTTTAATCTTTGGTCTCGAGCTGTATTCCCTGAGAAGATATTTCATCAGGTGCTATTATTTTTCAGAGTGGAACAGGGGTGGTATTTGCTCAGGTGTGAGGTTATTTGATAGCCATATATGTTTACTAAAAATAAGTTGGCTGAGCATGGTGTTGTACTCAGGAAGCAGAGGTAGGCAGATCTCTGTGAGTTTGAGGCAAGCCTGGTCTATATGGCTAGTGCCAGGCCAGGCAGGGGTACATGGTGAGATTCTGTCTCAGAGAAAAAAGAAGAAAGAAAGAAAGAAGAAAGACAGATAGACAGAAGGAAAGAAACAAAGATAAGGGAAGAAAGAAAAGGTTGATAATAGAATAGTGGTACTTGCCTACTCTCTTCTATTTTAGCTCTGCTCCTAGTGAAATGACCCTGGATATTACCAATCTACTTAATCCCTTGCCCTGTCTAGACCATTTCATGGTTCCTTTCAGTTGTCACTTTGTTGGGACCTTTGGGCAAAGACAGTTTGACTCTGCCATCTCTGAACTGAGGTAAAGGTGTTCCAACAAGAAGATTCATTAACTGGAAGAGCCAAGAGGGTGTTTCATGATAGTGCCATAATGCTTGTTTAGGTCTGATCCCACATTCGGTAGCATGAAAGTCCAGATATTTGCACCACTTTATTATTTGCATGTGCTTCTCACGGTTGCATGGTGAGGAAGTCAAATCTACACATTTGGTTTTATTTTTTGTTACTGTTCTTATTTTGCATTTGCTTGGTGCCTCTCTGTAGGGGAGCCTAGAGGTCTAAATTATTTTAAATATAAGGGTCCTGTGGGAACGTGGGTTTGAACAATAGCTAGCTTTTGTGTTGCTCTTGTGAACTGTGGTTCTCGCAGCTTTCTTCAAACAGTTTGTTGTAACATCTGTTAGAATCTGGGAAAGGGCTCCCGTAATCATGCAGCTGCATGACAAACTTTTTAATTGCTACATTTTTGTTGTTGTTAATCTGAGAAAATTTCCTAATAAAGCCCAATGGTGATTTAAAAAAATACTTAGTGTTTCCAAGCCAGCAATTGAAACCCACAGGACTGTCACACTCTCAGAGTCTGCAAAGACTTAACCAAGGTGTTCACAGTGGAAGCCACGCAAACTCAGACGTAGTGGGGGCTTTCTTTCTGTGCCATCAGAAAATACATGCACTTTCTGTAGAGGGATGACATGGTTATATTTGGTTAAGGCTTTCTTCTATTTCTGGTTTTCAATATAGCTATTTTAAATCCCCATTTGATCTGTAACAGGGTCAACTAAAAACAAAGGTGATATTTACACCAGTTTTATTGTTATACTTACATTGTTTCCTATGTTTAAGATCTGGGAATAAAGTACCAGACTTAGTCCTAAAATTCTGATGTTAAGGAGGAGGGATGAGTTTGTCTTTAAGATACATTTTTTTCTGATTTCCTCTTAATGTTTCTATATGCAAAGCTCTAGCAGGAGGAGAGTAGTTGATGTGGATATAGCCAGGGACTTAGGATGGGTTTGTAATGAACAAACAAATCAGTTAATCAGAACCCAACTACCAGAAGGCTTTAATTAATAGGAATTTTCCCTAGGCATTTTCTGGAAGCACGGAGGTGATATTCATATCTATACATATGTGGTACTAGCTTGGATCAAACAAACTCTTATTAACAGGGATGCATGTTGTTCTGGGCTCTAAGGATAGAGGTACATGATGAACTTCCTAGTGGTGTTGTTGTCTTAAGGGTATACTATCTCATTTCCCTTATCATCTGTCTTCCCAAGTCTTAGAAAACTCCCCGATGCTCAGGCTTTCAAGAACCTCAGTCAGCAAAAACCATTTAATGACAGTCACTAGCTGGCAATCCGAGAAAGCAAGAAAGTTGACTCACACATTTGTGATAGCTGTCATATTCTGCCTTCCAGAATTATCATGTTTCCTCGTCAGTTTCTTAGATTGTAAACTTCCTCAGAAAGGAAGACTTACTCTTTTCCACTTACTGAGTTTAGCATGAGGTAAGATAAAATGGAACTTTTCTCTCTCCTTTTCTTTGCCTCCCCTTTCTCTCTGTTTTTAATCTTTCTCCCTTCCTTTTCCCCCTTTCTACCTTCCCTCATTCTCTCTCACAGCTTCTTTCCTCCCTGTCATTCATTGCAGTGCTGGAGATTAAACCCAGAGTATAACACATACTGTTCCACCGAGATATACTATCCCTACTCCCTCCATTGATATCTTGTGAATTGAATTCTCTATCTTATTTTTCAAAGCACTGGGAATCATATCTTCTTGGACCTGGAAGTCTCTGGGAACATTTAAAACATTTGCTTTAGGGATTAGGCAATAAAGTACATTTTGAAGTCTAATGGCTTGGTGCTAAAATCCAGGTCTCCTGCCTCAAGCTTGTATATTCTGCTTTCTAAAACTCCTGGATATTTTCGTTCAACAAAGAGAGTCTTAGTCCTTGAGATTTTTCAGAAGGAACTCTGAAGTTAATGAAAAGTAATTTGAACTTTTGTTGATTTGAAAAATACCCCTCCAAGCCACCTAGGAAATAAGTGAATAATGAGCTACCAGATTTTTTAAAGATGAGTAGAAAAATTGTTGATCTAATGGGAACATTTCCTTTTTGGGGCCATCAATTTCTATCATCTGAAACAAACAAGAGTCTTTCTGTTTCAAAGTAATGATTGTGAATGAGTTTTTTTCTTTTTATTTTCCCAGAAAGAATTTGCTTCTAAATATTCACCAAGCCAGTCTAGTGGAAGTATGACCAGATAATCAAGCCATTTTTTTTTAAAAAAATAAACTACAGCTTAAGTCCCTCAATGTAGAATATTACTGTCTGTTACCAGCTCCCAGGATATACATTGTTGCATGTTAGGGAGAAAGTTTATTTTTGACTGCCAGTGATTGTCCAAGTCCCTTAACATATTGAAAGGTTTCAATATAAGTATAGAGTCCTCTCCACTTAAGGGTGGAGAGGACATTAGGTTGACATTGGGAGAAGTCATGTTTACAGTGGATATGGTTTCAGGTAATCCAATAATATGTTCTGCTTTGGCAATGCTGTCCTATAGTTTGGAGGTGCATTTATTTTTGCTTCAAAATATTCATTCAAGTGTTTCCACAGTGTTAAGCATGGAAATGGAGAAAGAAATGGCACAGGAAAACAAAGAAGAATTGTATCTTTCTTTTACTGTTGAATCTAGAAGCAGCCAGAGAGACCTCATTCTTCTGTTTCCCTCCTCCACAATGTCCTACGGACGAGCTTTCAAATATAGATCAGCGTGTAGAAAAAATACTTTTTGGCCTCCTTTCATCTCCTAGTGTGTGCTAATTGGCTGCGTCATTTCTTTCCCCATTTCCAACAAATTTAAGTTTCTTTCTAGAATTTGCTTGTCTCATTAATCTTTTGTGAAGACCCCTTTTGTTACTTATTCAACCATGGTATCTAGTGGTCTCTAGTTCTTAACCTGAAGACATGATGTTTTCAGTATATTGCTTAACATTATGCACTGAAACCCTTTAACATATTGCGTGATTTAGATAGTCACTGACAATAGGGAATAGACCTGCCCTATAACATGCCTTTTTGTGTGGCCCAATGAATTTCATTAAGGTTATTGACAGAAGCATAAAAAGGAAGTTTCTCATAAGAGCATGGACACTCAACCATGTGACTACACCACTGAAGAAAGTGTTTCTTCCTTCCTCAGTAACCATTAACTGCTTAGAGAAACTCAGAGAGGGGTGGGGCCTCGTGAGTTCCCCTCCTCCCTCATAGCAAGAAGCTATTGAACAAAAACTTGTGTGTTGCCTTTGGGTAATCACAGCTGTTGTCAGTTCCTTTTATACTAGAACAGCACAACACAATGATCCACCTCTTCGTCCTCCAGCTCTTTCGTTCTTTCTGTTCTGCCATTGACCTTGTCTTCTGTGCTGTTCCACGAACCATTGAGGGTGTAATAGATATGTCCCATGTATGGCTGAGCATTCACCGGTCAATGAATTATTTATTAAACATTATTGTTGTGTTTGTGTGCATACCTATTTGTCTGTATGCGCACCACCACGTTCATGTGGGTGCCAGAGGAGGTCAGAAGCTATCAGTATACATGAAATGACAGCCACTCAATGTGGATGCTGGTGCTGTGCAAGAGCAGCCAGTGCTCTTACCTGCTGAGACACCTCTGTACCCCCCATATAGTCACTTACTCTCAGCACTTTGACAGGTTACGATTCTCAGCAGCTACCACTATTTTCTTTTCCATATTCTCAGTAACATAAAAGGGAATAGCTAGAGATTAAAACAAAATTATATGAGGGCATCAGGAAGGTTCTCTGGGATTCTCTTTCACTCACCCCAGTGAGACCATGGAAGGGCATTATCTTCCAAAGAAGTAATGAGAGTATTGCTCTCTTCCAGTTCTACCAGATGCCTAATTTATTTTCCTTAGTAGTCGTATTAGTAGGGAAGAGAGTCTACTACTGAAAAAAGCCACTTTCCTAAACCCAGCCTCACTAAAGAATACCATTATAGGCAACTTAAGAGCTACATTTATGATGGAAGAGACTTGGAAATATAGAAAACTTGACTCTTAAAATGCATATTAAACAGCATTAATGTCTTTAGACAATGAGAGCTATAGATGAATAGAAGCACACTTATTCTTAATATTTTCTGGGCCCATAGCCAGAATACTGGTGTGGGAGGTCCTTCTGTCTATGTGTTGCTTTTATTGGTTAATGATTAAAGAAACTGCCTTGGTCTGTGATAGGACAAAAGAGTAGAGCAAGGCAGGAAAACTAAACTGAATGCTGAGAGAAAGAAGGTGGAGTCAGGGGGATGCCATGTATCTGCCAGCTGAAACCTTGCCAGTAGGCCACAAACCTCATGGTAAAATATAAAATAATTGAAATGAGTTAATTTAATATGTAAGAGCTTGCTAGGAATATGCTATAGTGATTGGCCAA
>LOJH01042744.1:0-14133 GCA_001685095.1 Ellobius talpinus
AGGCAGACACACAGAATATTGCATACAAAATAAATAAATAAATATTTTTTTAAAAAATAAAAGAAAGGAGATGCTAAAGTCCTATGTCCTATGGGGAGATGAGTATGAGGCACCTGTATCCTACACGGCGAGAGAAATGCAGGCAGGCCTCTCGAAGATGGGTCTGAAAATTGGCTTGAAGAAAGTTGCCCCCACACTCAGGACAGACGTGTGGGGGGCGATTCTTATGTGTGCGCTGATGGGCACTGTAGCTGCAACGATTGGGGAGCATCATGGGGCAGGATGGGCACACCTGTCAAGAGGTTAAACAAGGTTAATTGATGAGGGGTGTCCTGTACCCCATTACTTTGCCTAAGCAAGCTCTTAGTACCTTCCTGGATTTTACCTCCATAGTGTCTGGCTGTCCCTTCCCCAAGAGAAATGATAGACAACTCACATTGCTGGTAGACCCAAGTGCAGGAGGGCCCAGCTGCTGGAAGTGGGCTGCCATGCCAGCCTTGTCCCGGCATTGCTCCTTGCACTCCAGACAGCGAAAGCACGTGTAAACAGAGGCAGCTGGGGGAGCAGGTGGTTCTGTTGGGAGTGGTAGCACAGGGGCTTCAGTGGCAACTGTAGTAATGGTTGAGGAGGTGACAGCCCCCTCCCCCTTGCCCAAAACAGGCAAGGCCAGAGGTCCAGGAATAGGTGGGACAGCCACAGGCAGCAGGGGTGTGATGTCTGGCTGGCCCACCATCTGGTCAAGGGCTACAGGCCTCATGACCAAATGTGAGCACTGCATGACAAGCCCCTTGTCCTTGTGTTCACGGGCATGCAGGAGTAGGCTACATTTGTTGAAGAAGACCAGGCGACGGGCACAGTGGTTACAGGTGACCTCTATACGCATGCTTCTGCGATCATAGTGCCGTGCCAGGCTCTTCTCCAGTGAGAAGGCATCCCCACACTCAAGGCAGCGGTAGCCTGTTGGAGGCAGGGCCAGCCCAGCCTCAGCTGGTGGACTCAGGTTCGGTCTATAAGCAGGCAGGAGATTCTTGCTGTTGAGGATCTTGTTGAAGGCCTCTACCAGGCTGGACTGGGTCCGAGAGATCACTGAGCCACCTGCTATGCCTGGCCCCGTAGCAGACTTAGAAGGCTGTACCATCACCACTGAGGCACCATTCACCTTCTGTCCCCCAAGGCCTAACCCTGTCCGCACCTCAGCCTTGGGCAGAGTTTGGGGTACTAGCCCTAACACACTCTTTGTCATAGTCTTAGGGCTGGTGGCATTCCCCCCTGGCAGAACCACAGCTTTGCGGGCAACACTAGCTGCCATTAACATGGCAGTGCTAGCATTCTGGATGGTAGCCACAGGCAGCACTGTGCCTTTCAGCCTCGTGCCATCACCCAGTTGGACACTCACCACCTTTGGACCTTCAGGGGCTGGAGTTACAGGAGACAGTTTCAGGAAGCTAGACTCAGCCAGGAAAGCTCCCTCAGTCAAAGGGACAGGGGGATCAGGTTCTGAGGGAACCTGGGTTACAGTTCTTGTGATATTCCCACAGGATGTTTTAATAGTCTTGATCCGCACCTTGAGGGGTCTAGAAGAGCTGGAAGAGGTAGGGGAATCATTGCTGTCCTCGTCTGCAGCCTCAGCTCCACTAGAGGGGCTCTGGGGACTTCTGGGAGGAGACTTCTCCACTGTTCCCTCATCTTCTTCCTTCAGAAGTTTACAGCTAGATGCCTTTTCAGGGGAAGCAGGAGGGCTCTGGTGTCCTGGAGGCTGCTTGAAGGACATTCCAGCCACCTGCTGAGGTGAGGTGCTGGCAGGGATGCCTGCTGCCTCAGGGCTGGAACCTGAGCTTCTTGTAGTAGTTTGGCCCTGGGAACGGTGGGGACTGCAGCTTTCCTGTTTCAAGGCCCCTTCTGGCAGGAGAGAACTAGGAGGCAGTAGGGCTGAGCCATTTTCTGGGGCCAGCACAAAAGGAGTGGAGAAAGGAGGTGGGATCATGTCACCATCCCGAGGTGGGGAAGATTCAGGAGATCGGGGATCTGGGTGGTCCCCTGGTTCAGACTCAAAATGAGCAAAGAGGTCCAGGGGTGTTTTGCCTTCCATAGCTTTTTCTTTCCAGGCATTCCCATTGGTAGCAGCTGGAGAATGGGGGGTTTCTGAGAGGGATGGCTCAGGACCCCCAAATCCATTCTGCATCAGACAAGACCCCACAGGTCCTTCCTTAGTTACATTCCCAGCCTTGGTTTCTTCTCCTGAAGTCCCAGGCAGGGTCTCGGCCTGCTCTGGACACACTGTGTTCTTGACAATGACACTAACAGTGGAGGTATCTGGTGGCTGTGGAAGGCCATGGTCAGAGACCTCAGCTAGATTCTTGGGGTCATCCGCAGTAGCTACTGCCACTGCTCTCTCTTCAGAATCATCTCCTACACTAGGTTCTGGCTTCCCTTGGCCTCCTGGTCCCTCGTTTTCTTCTGGCCCAGAGTGAATGGCTTCATTTGCATCAATGTCAGGGATGTCAAAAGCAGCAAGGAGGTCATCAAAATCAGGTGTCTTCATGTCCCCCATAGCGACAAGTCCCAGACCTAATAAAAACAGTAAGATTGAGGAGAAACTGGGATGTCTGAAATAGAGACCTTGGACCTCCCTCTCTCAGGAACCCCTCCAACTTGGTAATCTCCGCCACACGAATGGCGAATCCTGGAGAACCGTTGGAGGTAACTAAAGTCAGGTTAGTGGGAAAACACCAGGTAGTGCCAGCATAAAAACCCAGAGGAAACCAGAAAGAGGCTCAGAAATACAAAGAGTAATAGAAGTTAATGGTTCTCAGAGATATCTCCACAGAAACCAGATCTGTGCCAGGCACAGGACCAATTAACCAATAGGAATATTAAGGAGGACGACAGACAAAATACTCTAGGTTTCTGGGCTTATTTGCGTCAGCATGGGATCAATTCATATTCTTCATAGAATATGAACTGGGGGTCCACAGAGATCTGAAGACCATTACACAAAGGAGCAGAGATTAAAGCTAAGACTGAAATTGCTCTTCCTTTAGCTTTATCACTGTGGTTCAACAAGTTACTTCGTTGCCTTACTTTTGCTGTTTCAAAGAGGGGACAAGTAACCCACTTATCAAAGTTCTTCTAGAAGCATAAGATTGTATGCTTGAGTGTCAAGTCCAGAATACAATTTATTATTGCAGCTGGGCCAAATTAAGGACATGTGAGGTCAAAGAGAAGCTGGCTGCACTAGGAGGAGTATACCCTGGCCACCCAGGGCTAGGGTCAGAGATAAGGGTCATCTAAAGTCATCCGTGAAATACCTGGAGCCACTCCTGGCACCTGGAGCTCTAGCATGGTCAGCAGGGAGAAACTGATTCAAGGGAGGAAAGAGGACACAGAAAGAGGCAAAGAAAGGGAGAGGCATAGTCACACAGGCCCCAACTGTGTCCTTTCTTGTCACAAACACCTGCCGCTTGCTCACCTACCTTCCCCAGAGTGTCTTTCCTCCTCCCTCCTCCACCTTGCTCTCTCAGGGTTAAAACTCCAGGGTATAAGCTGATCCACACAGCTGCCACAATGGGGAAGCTCCTCCTTCCCTCTGTCATTGCTACTCTGAGCACCTCACCTAGTCTACCTCCTAACTCAAACTCCATCTTCTCGAGCAACAATAGCCTAGGAAGTCTCCCCCAACCTTAACCAGATCCAATAGGGATGGGGGGGTTAAGTCCCACAAAATTTATGTCACTAAAGCAACAAGGAGGCCAGCTCGAAGACTATGGGAGACCCAAGCTCTATCCTCCATCGGTTCTTTACCATAAGTATTTCTGTAGGAAATGGAGAAAGGATAAATTCGCTCCCCTTATATGTTCCCTGCCCAGGATGCAAGCCATTTCCCAGGGCCAATTCTCTCACCTCTTTCCAGCCTTCAGACTGTAACTGGAGATAGTCCCAGCAGGTGGCGGCTGGCATTGCACGGACCAAGGTGGGGGTGGGGGGCAAGGGTACCAACTAGAGGAAGAAAGGGGAGTCTTCCTTGCACCTTACCCCTTACTTAATTCCGCACAGGGTTTAACAAAGCCCTTAGTTCTGCCCAGATGAATCGCTAGGTCCCTCTTCAGTTCAGCTCCCTCAGGTCGGGAGACCTGGGCTACCTTCCCACTCAAGCTCCCAACAGGGAGGGTCGGTGGAGTACAAAGCTAACTAAGAAAACACCTGCTAAGTGGCCTCTCCCAACCACCTCCCTCTGGCGTGCAAGTGACTTGGAGGTCATCCGATAGCCACCTGGAGCAGACAGTGGGCCAAGCGGAGAGGCTTAGGGCCGATGAAGAGCCTCCACTCAGCCGCCAGGCCTCTGGAGCTGCCATCTCCCTACCCCCTTTTCCCTCTGTCCCCCAAAAGCAGAAAGAAGGGGCTTAACAGGAAGAGGGTGAACAGACCCGCGTCGGGTGGGGGGCTCCACTGCCCTTTGCCCAAGGCCTGCTGCGCAGAGCAAAGCCAAGGGGCCAGGGCCCGGCCGGGGGGCGATTAGGTTGCGGCCAAGCTGGGCAGCATTAAGTCCCTGCCATCTGCCAGGGACTGGAGCGGGAAGCAAGCCCAGGGATTCGGGTAGGGGACGAGAAGTACATAAAAAAACTGGAGGGTAAACTGAGGCGAGTGGTGCTTCTTTCACTTTCACCGGCTAAGAACTCAAGACAGGGCCTTGGCCAGGCCAAGCCCTTTAGGATCTGCGGCGCTGCACATCGGGGGCCAGGACTCCCCGGCAGTGGGGAGTGGCACGAAGGGAGTGGAGACACATGAGGGGGCGGTCCCTACGTGACTCGAGGCTCTGCCGCCAGGTCAGACCTAACTCGAACCTGGTCCCCCTTCTCCTCCGCGCACCGCGCAGCCTGCCCCAGCTCCGATCCCCTGAGGCTCTCTCGAGACTCGAGTGACTGCAAGGCGCGCAGCGGGTTCGGGTCGCCAGCTCGAGTCCTGCCGGGGCCCGGACGCTGACCCGCACCCGGTCGGGATGCAGGCTCCGCTCTGACTGGGCCCAATTCCCCCGCCCCCACCGCCCGGCACGGACACCATTTTAGGTCGCGACATCCCGCAGCCTCCAGTCCCCGGCCGCACTCCGACTGCCTCTCGGTCTAGGAGAGCCAGGACTTAGAGGTCCCGGACCCCCCTCCCACGTTACCGGGCTAGGGGCAGTGCTTTCAACAGTCTTGAGTTCCCACCAGCGGTCCTCGAGCACGGAGGCGGCGACCCCGCCAGGCAAGCAGCCGCCCCAGGGGGCGGCGCGGAGAAGGGGGTAGTTGACCAAGTGGGGGAGGGGCAGGGGCATTTACCCGCCCCCCCGGGGGGCGGGGCCAAGGGCGGGTATTCGAGGCCAGCACGCTTACTTGTTCCGATCCTAGTGCGGGCTGAGACCCCGCGGCCTCCGCCCGGTTCCAGCCGCCACCGCTGCTGCCGTCGCCGCCGCCCTCCCCGTGGCCGCCGCTACTTCCTGCTTCTCTCCGCTTCGGCCTCCCCTCTCCCTCAGCTCCCTCCGCGCTCCTGGTCCGGGCTGCCCGCTTTCATACTCGCCATTGGCCAATGGCCCCGTCGTTCAGCCGTGAGCCCCACCCAGCCCCGCACGGGGTTGGCCCTCCATACCCCGCTCGGAACTGGCCCCTCATAGTCTTCTCGCCGTGATTGGATGAAGGGCCTGGACTCTGTGGAAAAGCCTCTCCTCATTGGCTGCCCCGGAGTCCACCTGCGCAGCTCGATAGCCATTGGCCCGCGCCGCTGTCGCTTAGCAGGAAGCCTGCCTCAGTCTCCGCTCTGGGACGCGAGGGGAGCCAAGCCCCGAAGCGTGGCCGTCCCCTCGCTATTGGTGGCTCGAAGCTGGACGCTGTGCCTCATGTATGCAATCTTAGGAACTCGAGCCGTGCGGCGCGCGCCGGAGGGAATCTCGTTGGATCCGCGGAACCTGCGTGTTTTAAGTGTTCGTGCCTTTTCCTCCGGCTCAGCCGCAGTCGCAAGGATGCAGGGCAGGGGTCACAAAACGGGGCGCCACCCCCAAACATTACGTCATCGGGGTGACCGTTCCCTCGCAGTGTCTAAACTGCTCTACCATCCAGAGGGATGCGGTCCTCGCGTGAGTCAGCCTATAGACGTACGCACCACGCACAGCTCCTCCCTCTCTGGGAGAGCTGGACAGGCCGCGGGATTCAGTGTAGAAGAAACCGGAACCCGGGACCTGGGACCTGAGACGCGTAGCGGACCGGAAGTGGGGGAGGTGATGTCGGGAGTGCTGGCGTGGCCTGGGCCACATCCAAAGAGCTCAAGGTAGTTTGCTGATAGGCCCCTTCCGCGAGCGGAGGAGGGAGGCCAGCCCTGTTTCCCAGTTCAGAGCGCTCTTTCTCCCCGCCCCCGGCACGAGCTGGCGTTTCGGTCCAGGTTGAGCTTTCCCGCGCTCTGACGCCCCGCCCCCTGGAGGCGGGGAAAAGGGAGGGGTTGCTGGGGAGATGAATTGCCTTGACACTCGCCCATCTGCACGCTTTCGCAGGATCCATCTGCAAGCCCAGTGTGCCACCTGGCGCACGCTACAGCCTGGCTGCGCGCCGCCGCCGCCCACCGCGAACGCAGCCGCTCCGAACAAGGGATTATTTGTTTTTGTTTTTAAGATTGTGCGTTATTTTCACATTTTGCGGTGTTGGGAGTGGAACCCGGGGCTTCACCCATTCCAGGCAAGCAATCCACCAACCTAGCAACGTGTCGAAGTTTTGTTTTGTTTTGTTTTAGCGATACCGAGAAATGAACCTAGAGAGTCGCACATGCTAGGCAAGTGCGCCAACACTAAATCCATACCCTTTCACTTTTTGTGACAGGGTTTTCACTAAGGTTGTCCTGCCTGCCTAGTAACTGGGGTTACACTGCTGCGCCACCAGGCCCAGAGTTTGGTAAAGCTTTTAAAAGGAGACTATTACCTGCCCTTGGGTCCCAGAAACCTCAGGCGCCGCCTAGGAGCCACTTGTCACTCACTATTAAGGCTGCAACGACAAAGTGTGAATTCGAGCTCTAGAAGGGAATCTTGGAACCACCACATTCCACATGATGGCGTCAGGCAAGTCGTTCAACCTCCCTGAACTTATTGTCTCATGAATAAAATGATAATCATAATATTCACCTGCCAAGATTAGTTTTGCAAGAATGAAGTGCTATTTATAAAATGATAACAAGCAGATGAATGCAGCCTCCACCTCACCTGCGGTCCTTCTCTGCAGGTGCCACAGCTCCCAGCGCTCCTCGCTCTGAAGAACTAATTGAGAGTTTACTGGCGAGCTAAGGATGTGGCTCAGTTGGTATTTTATAAATACAAAGTGCTTGTATTTTATAAACCTGCGATGGTGGCTCATGCTTATAATCCCAGCACTTGGGAGGTGGAGGTAGGCCTATGGATAGTGTAGAGAGTGCACAGGGGACTTTATGGCACTGGAACTTCTAGGTGAAACACTATAGTAATAGACACATGACATCCTGCATTTGTGAAAAATCATATAAAGCAATTAGTTAATTCTAGTTAATAATGCATCAATATATGGGACTGGAGAAATGGCTCAGTATTTAAGAGCACTGGCTGCTCTTCCAGAGGACCCAGGTTCAATTTACAGCACCCACTTGACAGCTCACAACTGTCTATAAATCCAGTGCCAGGGGATCTGACACCTTGACACATTCATGCAGACGAAATGCCAATATGCATAACATAATAGATAATTCATTATAATAATAATGCATCAATATGGTTGATCAGTTTATCAACTGAATTATATATATATAAGATAATAAGGGAAATTGGTGAGAGGGAAAATATGGGCACTATTTTTTGCCAAGTTTTGTATAAACATAAACATCTCTAAAGTATATTTAATAGCAAAATTTCAGCCAGGCAGTGGTGGCACACACCTTTAATCCCAGAAGCATAGACAGATGAATCTCTTGAGTTCAAAGCCAGCCTGGTCTACAGAGCAAGTTCCTGGATGGCCAATGCTATACAGAGAAATCCTTTCTCAATAAACCATTTTTTAAAAAATTCAAAACCAGGAATATTTTTAGATTCAAAAACAAAATTTCAAAGCATGGAAGGAAGCCAGGAAGCGTGTGAGGATTATGGTTTTAGACAGGGTGGATGAGCAAAGACTTTTCTGGTAAGATTGCAGCTAAATGGTCCCACATGGTGGCTCACAACTGTCTGTAACTCCACTCCGAGGGATCCAGCCTCCTCTTCTGTCCTCATGCATCAGACACACACACAGTGCACCTACATACATTCAGACATCACTCAAAAATAATAAAATTTAAAAAGGAGACACACAGAGACAGATTGACCTGGGGATGTAACCCAGCAGTGGAACTTTCCTGAGACGTGTGTTAAATGTCCCTCTAGCCTGACACCAGAGGGAGAGAAAGTAACTTCCACTAGCAGTGAAACCCTGCTGGGTTATACCTGGCCTGACTCCGGAGTTTTCACACAGCCCCTAGGCCTTCCTTTGTGTTACAAATACCTTTTGTTGTCCTATGTGAATCTTGACTGAGAGTTTCCCATGGATACAAAGCCTATGCAAAACTTGGTTTAGAAGAAACCCGGAAAACCGTGACACCTCATGAATCAGGTATTTGCACCTGGCATTGTATTGTCAGAAGCTTCTATCAGTTTGTTTTGAGATATAGAAATCTATCAACTAAAGCGTAAATATAGGAAAAAATAAAGATACTGGGAGGCAAAGGCAAGGTGCTTCAGTTCACCAAGACTGAGCCCCCTGCAGCCGTAGAGGCTAAGTTCATTCTCATGTGTCTCTGAGTCTTCATTTCACGATCCCGCATAAACCCACACATCCGAAATATTTGCAACACATGTGTAAGGCCCTAGCTTCAATTCTGCACCACAAGAAGAAATGGGAGCTGAATATAGTAACCTAGTTTCCCAGCGCATGGAAGGAGGCTGCAGGAGGATCAGAAGTGATACAGAACAGCCTGGTCTCCATGAGAACTTGTCTCAGCAGATGAAGACGATAATGAAGATCTGGGTGTATGTGAAGATTGGAAGAAGGTAAAGTCCATGGATCATCCAGAGGAGCTCCAAGCTTTCCAGGAGACTGAGGAAGAAGAGCAAAAAGAGCAAGAGGGAACCAAGAGAATTCTGAAACTTTACAACCAAAGTCGCTATTCCAAGAGGGGAGGAAAGTGGTAACTGACACATTAGTAGGATGAGAGTTGTCCCTATGCACGAAAGCAAATTAGAGGTCTTCAGTGATCTCGATGAGAACAGACATGGCATATTAACAAGGACAAAGCTTGCGTGATATGAGTTCATGAGAATGGAGGAGGGACCTAGACCCTCTGCATGTGTGTGTCACAGTTGTGTGGCTCGGTCTGTTTGTAAGACTCCTAGCAGTGAGATCAGGATCTGTCCCTAGTGCTTAGGTGACTTTTGGGAGCCTATTCCCCATGCTGAATTACCTTGCCCAGCCTTTATACGGGGAAGGCGCTCGGTCCTATCTAAACTTGATGTGCCATGCTTTGAACAAGTCCATAGAAGACCTGCCCCTTTCTGAGTGGAGACCGAGCAGTGGAGTGGATGCAGAGAGGGGTAGATGGGAGTTGAGGGAAGGGAACGGGAGAGGAGGAAGGGGAAACTGTGGTTGGTATGTAAAATAAAGGGAAAAATGTTAACAGAAAAAGAAGAAAAAAGAATGGAGAAGGGGCCGGGCAATGATGACACTTGCCTTTGATCCCAGCGCTGGGGAGACAGGCAGGTGGATCTTTGAATTCAAGGCCAGTCTGGTCTACAGAGTGAGAGTGAGTTCCACAACAGCCAGAGCTACACACAAAGAAACCCTGTTGTGGGTTTGGGAAGGTGTGTGTGTGTGTGTGTGTGTGTGTGTGTAGGATGCCAGGCCATGGTAGTATAATCATTTAATCCCAGTATTTGTGAGGCTGAGCCAGTCTGATGTACATGAGATCCTTCCTCAAAACAAAACAAAAAATGGAGAAAGGGCTGTCAAGATGACTCTGATGGGCCTTGTGATCCCACAAGGTGGCAGAAGAGAACCAAGAATTCTCTTCTGACCACATGTGCTCTGTGGCACATGAGTGCTTACACACATACACACTTTTAAAGGAAGGAGGAGAGAGGAAGCAGATGAGAACATTAACTAGGCAACCATTTCAAAGGGGAGAACAGGTCTCCAAAGGAGAAAACAGGGAAGAAGCAGCTTTCGGAGAGGGTAGGGCTGTTGGCAGTGCTGGAGACTGAGCTCAGCTCCACAGATTAGGCATGCACTTTACCACTGAGCTATATCCACAGCCTAAAATATAACTTTAAAAAAAAGTTAGGTGTGTGTGTGTGTGTACTGTGTGTAAGAGTACCCTCTGGGGCCAGAAGAGAATGTTGGGTTCCCCAGAGCTGGAGTTACAGGCATTTGTGAGATGGATGCTAGGAACCAAACAGGTCCTCTGGAAGAGCAATAACCACTGCCAATTGGGCTGTCTCCCCAGCACCAGAAATAACCTTGTTTAATTTTATTTTGCTTAGTTGTTTTAATATTTCGTATATGTAGGAGCCAGCCACAATAAGCTAAATATTTCTCCTGCATGTGTTACATGTCTGTGTTACACATGCATACATTGCCATGGGAAACCAGGAAAGGGCACCAGATCCCCTGGGACTGGAGTTATAGATGGTTGTGAGCCACCAGGTGCTGGGACTAGGACCCAGATCCTCTGGAAGAGCAGCCAGTAACTGCTGAGCCATCACTCCAGACCCTAGCTTGGTGTGTATGTGTGTTGGGGGATGGGGTCAAGGCAGTTCCCCGCCCCTGTGAATCCCAAGTTGGCCTTGAATGTGTGATCCTCCCTGCTTCTGCCTCACGAACACAGAAATTACAGACAGACTTGCCCCACCATACCTGGGAGAGAGGGACTTTTAAGATGAAGAAATTGAGCCTGGGATTATAGCTCGCTTAGTAGGTAGAATGCTTGCAGAGCATTCATGAAGCCATGGGTTTGAGCCCTAGAGCACTATAAACTATAACATTATAAAACCAGGCATGGTGGCTCAGTATGTAAACCCAGCATTTCAGAGAGAGAGAGAGAGAGCAGAAGTTAAAGGCATCCTCATAGTTACATAGGAAGTTTGAGGCCGTCTGTCTGAAAAAAAAAAGGATCCTGGTGCCTTGTTCTTTAAAAAGAAAAAAGAAAAAAAGGATTGGGCTGGATGGAGAGATAGCTCAGCAGCTACCAGTACCTGCTGTTCTTCCAAAGGACCTGGGTTCAATTCCCAACACTCACATAGGAGCTCACAACTGTAACTCCACCTCCAGGAGATCCAACACCCTCACACAGACATACATGCAGGCAAAACACCAATGTACATAAAATAAAATAAATGAATTATTTTTTTATAAAGGATGGGTGGAAATGAGGTATGGGTCTAGTTCACAAATGTATAATAACAGGAGAGAAGGCAGAGCAAAGGCTGTGTGGTAAGGAAGCTTTGGCTGCACTCCCTTCTCCCCACTGTATGTTTGATTTGATTATCTCAGTGGTTTAAGAAAACAGTGTTGGAAGTATAGTTTCGTGGTAGAGTGCATGCTTAGGGTTTGAAACCCAGCATCACGAAGAAGAAGAGGAATATACAGATAGCCATGTGTGCATGACACCCCCTCCCGTGCGTGCATGCGTGTGTGTGTGTGTGTGTGTGTCCGTCCCTTTTCCTCTCCCCAGGCAGTAGTTGCCACTATTCTCTCTACTGTTTACCATTTGAGCTTCATATGAAGAATCATAAAAGGTATGATTTTTTTTGTGTCTAGCCTCTTTCTCCATTTGTGAGAGCTAACAATTCCTTGACAATAACGTGTTTATTACTGCTGTGGGATATTTAATTTTATGAGTAAGCAACAAGTGAGGCGTCTATTTGATAGAAAAAGGCATTCCTTTCTTTTGGGTAGGTAGCTGAGTCAAAGCGAGTATGTTAGCACTCCTACGGACGCTCCACCAGTGGCCTATGTGAATTCCAGGAGCCACACCAACACTGGGTACTTTCACTAGAACTCTTAGACGTAGATCTTCTAGTAGATATTTTGGGGATCTCATTTGGCTTTATTTATAGTTCTTGATTAGAAAATTATGTTAGGGTAGGGAAACGGCTCAGCAAGTAAAGGAGCTTAAGGCCAAGCCTGAAAGTTGGGTTTGATCCATGGAACCTTCATAATGGAGGGAGAGAACTGACTCCCTTATGTTGACCTCTGACATTCCCATGTGCCACTAGAACACACGCACACACACACACACACACACCAGTGAACCAATACATGTAATTTTTTGCTTGTTTCTTTTGAGTCACAGTTTTTCTGTGTAGTCCTGGCTGTCCTGGAACTCACTTTGTAGACCAGGCTGGTCTCAGACTCAGAGATCCAGCTACCTCTGCCTCCCAAGTGGTGGGATTAAAGGTGTGCGCCACCACTGCCAGCTATAAATCTAAAATTTTAATGTTATGTGAATCAACTTTTCCTTTTTATTGTTTTCTTTATTTTTTATTAATTAACTATGCCTGAGTCTCATTATATTAACCATTTGGTTCTCCTCTTTTCCAAAGTGTTTTTTAAAGTCTTTCCCCCATGATTTTATTGTTCTTACTGATTATGAGTGATTTGGCTGGGGTTTTGCTCTCAGACAAGGTCTCATATACAGAAAAGATTAGCCTTGAACTTCTGGTACTCTTGCCTCACAAGATGTAAAGTTTATAAGGTTGGGAGACATAAAAGCTTAAATTGTTTGCCTAAAAATGTTTTGAGGTTTAAAAAAGATAGTTTTAGGATGGTAATACAAGTTATATTAAAAAAGTGGTTTAGGTATAAAACTTTAAATTCATTAAGGTAAGATAGATAATAAGAGTATTTTCTCTGACTATGCCAAATACAAATGGGCTTAACATGGTGAATGGAATTCTTACCTGATAATTGTTCTTATTATATATATAGTTTTTTATGTTAGAGTTAAAACCTTTTCTTTTTTATTTAGACAAAATGGGGGAATGTTGTAGAATAATCTTTTTGTACACTGTGAAGATGTGTCACTGATTAGTTTAATAAAAATATGGACAATCAATAGCTAGGCTGAATTTCCAGACACAGGGGATGCTGGGAAGAAGAAGGGTAGAGTCCCAAGGAGACATGGAGAAAACATAACATGTAGGAAATGAGGTAACCAACCATGAGCCACATTTCAGGACATAAATTAAGAGAAATGGGTTAATTTAAGTTATAAAAACTAGTTAGGAACAAGCCTAAGCTATCAACTGACCTTTCATAATTAACAAGAAATCTCTGTGTAGTTACTTGGGAACTGGCAGGACAGAGAAAGTCTCGCAACAAGTGCGCTCCTGCCCTGCATGGTTCCAGCCTCTGCTCCTGCCTCAAGCTCCTGGCCTGGCTTTCATCAGAGAGACTGCTACCTAAAGTGTAAGATGAAATAAGCCCTTTTCCTCTCCAAGGTGCTTTTGGTCAGAGTGTCCTACACAGCAGCAGAAAGCAAGCTAGAACATGTGGCCATTTTCTTGAACCCCTAGACCCATTTTAAACACTACTACTAGAATCTGTTAGTCCTGGGGAAAGAAGTGCTGTGGAATTTGCTGGCAGGAGGCTTTCTATTTGGTTTTCACAGTAAGATTTACACCACTCTTAGCCTTAGGTTTGGTGGAAGATGGACATTGACTAGCGCTGTGGGTATATTTTGAGAAGCTTATTAGTTAGGAGATTGTTAGGTCACATAGAAAGTGAAGGTAATTGGCCTAAGGACCTACTATAGCTCAAGATAATTTTGGTGACATGTTTTTTACAACTGTGATTTTTGTTTGTCTTTTCCTTTCTTTTTAAATACATGGTTTCACTCTAGCAAAGTCTGACCTTGAACCCTTCATGAACCCCATGTTCACCCTGAACTCATTGCAATCCTCCTGCTTTAGTCTTCTGGATGTTTGGTTTATAGGCATGAGTCCCATGCTCCAGAGCTGTGATGGTCTAGTCAGCTGGGGCCATGCAGTCCACAGGATTCTCCAGAGAACTGGATCTCACACATCTTCATGGTGGTCTTTCTTTAATCGATTACTGTGTTATTTAATGG
>LOJH01042747.1:0-10562 GCA_001685095.1 Ellobius talpinus
CATGCAGGAGCTGGGCTGGACGAAAAGCAGGCCTGCTCTCCCCTATCACTACACCAACTGATGTGGGATATCTTTCTGTTTTAGTTTTGCTTTTATTGGCTAATGAATAAAGATCTTTTGGCCAATGGCTTAGCAGAGCAAAGCCAGGTGGGAAAGTCAAACATAGATGTATAGAGAGAGTAGGCAGAGTCAGAGAGATGCCATGCAGCTGCTGAAGGAGAGAGAAACCAGAACCTTACTGGTAGGCCATAGCCTTGTGGTGCTACACAGATTAATAGAAATGGATAAATTTAAAATTTAAGAGCTATCTAGGAAGAGGCCAAACAGTGTTGTAATTAATATAGTTTCTGTGTGATTATTCGGGTCTGAGTTGCCTGGAAATGAACGAGCAGTCTCCAATTACACCCAACTTTTGGAATAGGAGTTGGAGATACTGACCAGGAAATTGGTGCACGACATGAGTCCCCTGATTAGGGCGTTAAGTACTGTGGGGTATTCACCAGAGAAGACAGCTCAGACATGGGTTTAAGCCAACAGAAAAATCTCTATTAGCCAGCTGGTGTCTACACTGGACACTGGGTGTTCAGGGTCCCAGTGTAGCACTGAGCCTTTCTCAGCATGAGCTGTTAAGCACAACAATCATGTTTTGGGTTGACATCCTTTAGTTAACAAGAACAGTTTAGCCAGAAGTGAAACTACAGAAGCCAAAAAGCAAGGTTAGTGCATTTTGAGACTTTGCCATAACTATGGTCTTAAATGGATTAGGTCTTTATTTTCATTTTGCCAGTTAGTACTGTCTACACGCTGAGTTTTATGGCCTGAATGGTACTTCCATTATGGAGTTAGTTGTGCTACGGTTTGGAGCTCTGTTACAGTAAGCCTTCCCCATAGTCTAAAGGATGTGGTCTAGGATAGATCCAGAGCATGCAAAACACTTCTCCAGGGTGGCCATATAGCAGCTTTCACTCTAGGCTGGCCCAGCATAGAGTATGAATGATAGCCTGGGAGTTGGGACCAGCAGCTAGAAGACACAAAGCAACCAATATGGAAGGCATGGTCTAGGGCTACAAGCCCAGCTCCATCACCAGCCACATCTCTGCAACCACTACACAGATCAGAGTGTAGGTGGTGTGTCACCACGGCTCTAATGGAGTCCCCTTTTTGGTGGACACCAACATCCAGACTCACTGTGCTGAGGACTTGGGTTGGAAATCACCCTACAATGCTCTCAGGGTGTGGTGGGCCATAATGCTGGAACCAGGAGGGTAGGGAAGGTGAGAATTATAGCTGTGGATAGTTTTCACATTGGCTGTTACAAGTGTCCAGGATGTAAGCTATTGCTATCCTCAGAGGGCAAGCATCAAGGCCACTACCCCCTATGTGGGTACATCTTATGGGACGCTTGCAGTGCTTGGCACATTCAAGGCCTCTAAGTCACCAGTTGGTGACTCTACCTACCAGCACCAGCTGGGATCTCAGTTCCCATTCATCACTGCCCTGACATTTACCTTTAAAATTTGTCACCAAATTTGCCTTCTTCATGAAACAACAATCTCTATAGTTTTTTACTTATTTATTTTTCAAGTTGATTCACTTCTTGTTCAAGAAAACATCAAATGGGTGGTGCCCATGCAGCAGTAGGTCCCAGAGGATGAGGATAGAGGCCCATGCTTGGGAGGATTCTGAAGTTTTCATAGAGGCCAAAGTGGTCAAGAATGGGGTCACATGGGGCTCGGGAGGCAGCGGCAAAGACAAGAAGTCACCAACTTATGTCCCCTGATCAAGGGGACACAAAGACCAAGTCCCTAAAGAGCTACCTGTTCTCTCTGTCCATCGAAGAATATGAGATTACTGACTTTTTGCTTGGAGAGTCCCTTGATGAGGTTTTGAAGATCAGGCCAGGGCTGAAGTGGGGGCGGGAGGGCCAGCTTTGTAGCCATTATGGTCTACAATGGTTGTTGGCCTGGGTGTTAAGAGCCCTGAGGAGGTAGCTGCTGGCACCTATGGGGCCAAGATTCCCATTGTCCCAATGCAGAGATGTTACAGTTACTGGTGGAAAAAAAAAATGGGAAACTCCACACTACCATGTGAGGTGATGGGTTGCTGTGGCTCCGCTGGTGTGCCTCACCCCTGCCCTGAGGTCAGGAGCCATGCCCGTTCTTGTGTTCAAGCTGATGACACTGAGGGCTGGGCTGAGGCTGCACTGACACATGGACAACTTCAGTACGGCCACCTTTGATGCCATCTCTAAGACCCTTGGCTTCTGGAAAGAGGCTGTATTCACCATTTTGTGAACACCCACAGCAGTTTCCTTGCAGAGGACTCAGGCACCAGCTATTGCTACCCCATAAAGTTTTTTATACCAAATTTATATATATTTTCTTACTGGAAAAAAATGTTGGATTCAAGTTCTAATTTTAAAAATTATTTTTAATTTTTAATTTTCTAGACCAGTAGTAATAATTGGCAGAAGTTGTAGCCAGTGGATTTCAAATGAGAGGACAGGGTTTAAGATCTGTTATCTCTACAGAGCAATTTCACTGTGAAACTCAGGATCACCATCTCCCTTAGATCACAGACCTATGAAAATATGAGAAGACTTGCATCTTTTTGTCTTAGATTTTTTTAAATGTGTGTGCTTGTTTTGCCTGCATGTATATATGTGCACCATGCATATGCCTTGTGCCCACAGAAATAGAAAAGGGTGTTAGGTCCTCTGGAGCTCAGTTGTGAGCTGTCGTGGGGGTGCTGGGATCTGAAGCAGGACCTCTGGAAGAGTACCCAGTATTCTTAACGCTGGAACCATCTTTCCTGCACTCTCTTTTCTATTCTTTTTGTCAGACCTGTTTTTGTCAAGATGGATTGAGCTCCTCTAGATAAAGTCATCATATGAACTTTAGAATAAGGCTTAGAAAAGCATGGCTGAGATCATTGTAGGAGTTGCACACCAAACCAATACATCAATTTTGGCAAATTTCACATCTTTTGAGTTTTCTAATGCTCAACACAGTATCTCCATTCATGTAGATCTTCTTTGGTTTCTTTCTCACCATATATATATATATATATATATATATTTCCTTTTTATAGATTGTCGGGTTTGCATAAACTAGAGGTTGTCACTCCATGCGGGGGCATTTCTTTACAATTTTGACTTTAGCTTGACTACTGTAAGAGAACTTTCTAGAGCTCTTTGAGTATGTCATAGTTCTCCACAGTGGGTGTTTACCCTGGCTACCATGAGTGGATAAGCCAAACTCTGCATGATTAGAGATGTCATATAGCAGACTTTGTCACTGAGAAATTTTGGATCCCAATGTATGTATGTAGACTTTCTAGACTTGAATTTTAGAAATACTGTCTTTGTGGCAAGAATATTATTTTACCAGTTTTGAATGCTAGAGGCTGATGTGGAATTCCCCTCTGTATGCTGTGAATACCATTGTTTAATAAAGAAACTGGCTTGGCCTGATAGGGTAGAGTAGAGCTATGTGGGGAAAACTAAACTGAATGCTGGGAGAAAGAGGGTGGGGTCAGGAGAAGCCATGTAGCCCCCCCGGAGACAGACACCAGAACTCTACCTGGTAGTAAACCACAGCCTCGTGGTGATACATAGATTAATAGAGATGGGTGAAATTAAGATATAAGAGTTAGCAGGAAATATGTTTAAGCTACTGGCCAAATAGTATTGCAAATAATATGGTTTCTGAGTGCTTATTTCGGGGCTGAGCAGCTGGAAACTAACTAGCAGCCTCCTTACAAGTGGTTTTTATTTCTAGCCCAAGTTTCAAAAACACAAAAAAGCACAAGAGATTAAAAAATTTTATTAATCCCAAAGTAGATCATATATTACAAATCCTCAGAGTAATATTAAAAGTCTTTTCAGTAGTACCATGAACTATACCTGAAGACAAAAACCAAGTAGGAAACTTGTATGCATACACTGAAATCCCATGTTTAAAACATGAGATGGTCTAGAAAATTCACATATGTTTCATAGTCATATACATGTTGACAGAGTTACACATGATTTGCATTCAATAAACTCATGAACTAATTTTCATGCTTTGAACAAATTGTCAGAAGGTTGGAAGAGCTTATAGTGTTTAAAGTGCACGGCAGGATACTTTATATGACAAAGCTTTCCTATACGCTCCCTTTTGTGAAAGCTACTCAGAAGAAGTTCGGATAGCTGTGTGGGCCCTCAGAAAAATTCTATTAGGTTGGGTCTAGGAATTATAGGGGCAAATTCTAGCCTAGGTGTTCTGAGGGGACAGAAACAAAAATTCTCAGAAAATTTATATTTGCTTACTGGTTGTATACAAAAGGACTAAACACTGAATTGGTCTGTTTGCCTACAATTAACTATAATTAGTGTTTTGCTCTAATGTGAAGTAACTTAAAACAGCATGACATACGCTGCTGCTTCTTGCCTAGCTTAGACAAAAACATAAATTTATGGTCAGATGATTGACATGAGCATATTCTCATCTTCTCTGTCTCTGTCTCTCTTCCCTCCTTTTCTCTCCCTCAATACAGGGTCTTAACACGGTAGCCCAGGATGAGCTGAAACTCACTGTGTAGCCCAGGCTGGTCTTCAACATGGTAATCCTTCTGCTCAGATTTCTTGTGATTTGTACTGACCCAGGCCTTACACATGCTGGGCAAGAAGTCTCCACTATGCACATCTCCATCCAGGGTAGGCAGTGAATAACTAAGCATTCCAAAGCTTTGGTTCTGCAGATCTATACATACGGTGATGTTTGCCACCCAAAACTGGAAAGCAAGTCCATAGCAGATCAGGCACCAAATCTGAGAGCAAACTGGCCGGGCTTAGAAGAAAACAGTAGTACATAGATACTATCAGAAGACAGCAGCTTGGTCAGCTCAATGAAAACGTAGCTCTGTTTACAGGTGGAGGTAATACGGCAATGACTCTCAGTTCATAAACGACATAATCTGACCTGCACTGCGCAGACACAATAGGCCGTTTCACAGCTGGAGAGGAGATGAAAGCACACTGGAGCCTACGCGCAGGAGTCACAGGCAACTTGTGGAAATCAGTTCTCTCCTTGCACTGGATGGGTCCTGGGGATCACACTCAATATTGCTTTGGTGACAAGGGCTTTTACCCACTAAAGCCATCTCAGTGCCACACCCCAATTTTATTTCTAAGCAACTTCTGTTATGCAACCTTCTGAGAAGGCAGTGTATCCTCACCTACAATTTAAACAATTACCAAGGAAACAGGAAGTAGGAAATGGTACATTTCATAAGTACTTACTTAACTCTAGCCCTGAACCCAAGTACCTTATGTTTCATAACCCTTTAAAACATTTCAAGAGTCAGGAAACATAGGCTGATGTCTTCAGACATAAGCTGTTCTATTTTTTGTAGATAAGGCTTTTTTTTTTTCAGATAAAGAGCCCATTCTCTAACGGCTCAGCTATTCTTAGAGATGGCCAGCTGTGGTTACTATTATTTTATCTCGGTGGCCAGATGTCAATAAGGCAGCCAAGAGCAGGGCATGTGCTCCATGTTTGGAAAAGTAGTTGGCTGTTGCAAACTGAGAAAGTGTTTGCTTCTCAGGGTCTCTCTGGAGATATTCTTGGTTACATAACTACCAACAAATTAACAGAAGAGATATCTTCAAGTAAACCAGGCAATAGACCAGAAAGTAGTCATATAGAAGAACAGTTGGCATATTCAGGGAGGAAACAAAAGTGAGCACACCTAACCCAAGGTCTCTGGACACTCAGCAGAGTTAAAAGGTTAAGAAGCACAGGCTTCACTGTGACTGAATCATGAGATCATTTTCTGAAGCAGGTCTCACCTTCAAATTCTGGGAAAGGCTTTCGTTTTCTCCAAGGTAGGAAGGAACCCCAACAGTAAAGACAATCAGAGGGAAGACAAGATGTTTAGCTGCCCTCTGTATAGGAAAGAATATGTGAAACCTCTGACCGTGGCCAAGATAGCTTGTACTCTGGACACTTCCCAACCTTGAACTCCAAAGATGGATACAAACAAAGCAATTTGAACAGGAGTAGGTCGGGGGAGCCGGGGGCTCTCAAGAAACACAACGTGAGTGCTTATAAGTGCTTATATACTTATGGATACTGAGTATAACCGAGTGGGCCTCTCCAGATAGGGGGTTTCTCAAGAACACTATTATCATATGCTGTATTTCTGGTGCACAAAAAAAAAATGAAATTAGGGTTGGCTATCTAAAATGTGGGTACATAGAATGTGGACTTATTTTCTAGGAAAGAACTATTTATGATCTGTAATTTAGGGACACGTTTGCTAATAATTATAAAGGTCTCTGAAAATCTGATTATGATGGTTATGATGAGACTCAGTTCCCCACATGGAGAATGCATCCTCACAGACTGGTGCTTATTGTCTATCAAAGAGTTTTCACCTTGATTTTGAAATTTGGAAGTGGGTGGCTTCAAGTGACTTCCCAAGTTTTTTTTTATTTTTTTATTTTATTTTTTATTTTTAATTCTGCCAGCCCATTCCCTTAGTCATTCTGGTTTTCATTTTAGCAGCTATAGTTTCAAAGGGAAATCTGTCAGGCTGCCATGGGAAGCATCCCTAAGCAGAGAGTAGAGAACCTCCTCTCCCAGGCAGCATTTACGACGCCAGACTCCCCTGCATATCTCACTTAGAGCACACAGCTTAAGTGCAGGGAAAGAGAAGGGTACGGCTAAGACAGCTTACTATTTTGTGACGAAGAAGGAGGTCAAGGGTCCAGCAGGTGTAGTAGTTGGTAGGAAGGAAGTCTGTTACACTCAGCAGAAGGAAAATCTAGGGATGGACACAGGCTTTAAAAGCAGTGATATGGAACAAGGAGGAGTTACCAGGTTCACATTAAGCCTTCATTATGGAAACCTGAAGTAATATTGGATAGAAGAACAGTCGTATCTTTATTCTAAATAAATTAGTGTGTAGGCTATATATTAAAGAAACAGAGTTATGGTTGATAAATAAATAAAGGGTCTATTTAGAAACCCCAGAGGTGTATCTATTAGTATTTAGTGTCAACATTAAAATAAAGGGTAGAAGAGTTCCAAGTTCAGAAAATAAAAAATATCCATGAATTACTCCTATTTTTCAAATCTAAGAGTGATCGAGAATGAAACAAAGAAACTAAGCCTTGGGAAATCACAGCTTTCAGACAGCATGACTTGAGAGACTCATCAGCACGTGTTACTGCAGGTCAGCGAAGGTGTTCCTATGATGTCGGAAACATAAGCCTCACGTAGGCATCAACTTCTCACTTCAAACATGAAAATATGCATCCTGACAAGGCTTGAAATTGGCTCTCATCTCCCTTTATAAATCGCCCTGTGTTTTAAGCCAACTGTGGTAAAAATGCTTGTAAGACGAGTCTGCCACTATCTTTCTCTATGCAACATAAAGTCTGATCACTTACTGAAGTACTAACTCATATTCCACAATCTCAAAAGTGGCATGAACGCAACAGCTTAAATCCAGAGGACAGGCAGGAATGAATGATTCCTAACTAATGTACTCCTCCTTAGCTTTGAATGACGAGCTCACTTTTCAGCATAAACATTACTCAACATTTTAAGAATCATTATGGAATACATCGTAACATACACCAGCTCTTCAGAGGGTGGGGGACATTCCCTTAAAAGAAGACTGGAGTGCTTACCAACATGACAGGAGAGAGGCAGCATTTGCTCGTTCATCTCTGCCTGTCCACCAGAACCTAGTGTTTCACCTAGTGTAGAAACTCCTCAGAAATTGTAGAATGACAGCTGATTAGATGGTCCACTTGTCATCTATCTTCTTTGGCTCCCATGTGCAGCAAAAAGACAGAAGTGCTTTGAAGAGTCCCTATCTTCCTGTTGGGAGATCTCCCTCCTTGACTTTGTATTCTCAGTACAACTGGATAACTTCGTCCCACGCAGAAATAGGCCAGATCCCATTGGGCTCAACATTTGGGGGTGAGCTTTTCCAGTCCCATGTCTTCACAGGAATCTTCCAGCTCTTACCATAGTTGGCTTCAATGTAGTCAACTGTTTCACAGGGCACGTGGACTTTCATGTCTGCAAACTCCGTCCAACACAGAGTGAACTTGGGAAACAGGTACCTGCAGCAAAACAAGGACAAGCAGGGAGCATTAGGCCAAGTAACCAACTGCTGTGCATGCCTTCTTGGCGGAGGGACAGCCCTTTCCTATTAAGCAGATTTGGGGAGAGAGTTGGCATTTATTTTTTATCTGCTCAGCACTCCTTCTTTCGGGGTTTACACCCTGATCTTCCTCTTCTATTCTGCATCCATCTGAAGGGGAGGTAAATCCCATCCATAAGCTCCAGAGATGAGAAAAAATACAAACAACCAACCTAAACAGAACCCAGGCCTGGTTAGTAATTTACGGTGATCGCTTCAGAGATGGGAATACACCAAAATTAGGCAAATCAAAGTCAGCCCTGGAATTTTTTTTAGGAAACCTTGGGAAAGAGGTGTCAACAACGTTTCCACAGAATGGGAGGAAGCGGTCATTTTCTTCTCTATACAATCTGGTATTCCAAGGGACAAGGACTGATCCCAACAGCATCCCCTAGGTTTTTCCTCTGCTCTAAACACAATAAAACTGTACTTTCTACCCCTCTTTCCTCTTAAATTCTAAAGAACATCTCTAAACCTCTTGGGAGGGGAAGGAATGAAGATCAGGAGTTCAAGTCCAGCTTCAGTCATTTAGTGAGTTCTAGGGCAGCCTGGTCTATATAAGACACTGTCTCAAAAAACAAAATATTTAAGTAGATCCTTTGGATTAAGTAAATTATATATGACATATTACAAAGGAAAGTTAAAAGCAGCAGCCTGTTTCCAGTTACACAGCTCTATATTCTGGGCTGGATTCTCAATGAGAAACTTTTTTTCTTTATAACTCAGAAATAACTTTCAGAAATCAAACCTGAAATGGCAATAATGGGGATCGAAAGTTTAATATACCAGAGAATTAAAGAGAGAGTCAAGAACTGGAGAAAAGAGATCTGACTGCATTTGGTTATCATGTTTTACCACCAGGTGAACCCCAAGAATGGATTCTACTTTTGAATACCTTGTTTCACCATGAGGCAAACACAAAGCCACACATGAAAGTGTGTCTGAATACATTCTAAAGGAAGCCAACAACTCCACTACAAAGGCCAGTAGGTGCTGGCAGTCAGCAGGCAGTGCCAGCTGGCATCTATGAAAAGACAGCCATAGAAAACCTCATTGCCGAGAAAGAAATCAGATCCTGCTTAGAGCCACCAGCTGCTGGGCCCAGTTTCCCCATGCACACTCATATCCACAGAATGACTTATTCTGTCAGGAGACACAGCTATCCATCTTCAGCCTCCACCCCCCACAACCACTTGTTGGTCAGCAGAATGTCCACCTGCCCCACACTATCAGGTTGACACAATGAACCGAATTAAGACAGACACGATCTACCTAGTAACAGCCTAGGTAGATCTCCCTTAAATATCAGCGTTTAGTCTCATCTAAGAGCCGAGAGAGAAAAACAACAGCTTGAGGGCACACGCAGTAGAATACTACAGATTACAAAAGCAGAGCTTGGAACAGTGAAGAAGAACCTAAAAGGAAACCCAAAACACTTAAAATATAGAAACAACGTGAAAACCAAATTCAAATCTAATGCTAACTTTTGTTCCTAACCAGATCCCTAGGCTGTGGTTTTCATTTCTCTACTCATTTTCAATCCATTCAGCAAAAGTGCCTTGGCTTCCCAGGAGAATAGGAAAGATAAACAATCCATAAAATGTGGTAAGTGATTGTAAAGTCAGACCATGGGCAGGAAGGGGGCAGAAAGTCACACAGAACAGCGCATGTGTGGACTTTGCCTGGGTTACCAGTAAATAATGACTGATATTAAATCTCTCAGTGTTATCTTGGATTTAAAAGCTAGGATGAAATCTGGCACAGAGCAGTCTGTACTTTAAAGCCTTAGGGAGAGATTCAAAATTCGAACAGATTTAAATTTAGACTAAGGCACCCTAAATCAGGACACAAATGTAAGAGTTCTTACTATTGCAGAAACTTCTCCCATCTGTTTCCTAACTTGAACCACTTTACTTCATTCACTTGTGCTGAAAACAGCAGTTAGAACAGTTGCTAGATTGAAGAGTGAGCTAGAGTAGGGTATTTTTATTTTCTTCCAAAAATTTTAAAACAAATAGAGCCACTTAGGGGTGGTTAGAACAATTTTATCAGCTCAATTGCCCAATCTTTGAACATAATTGCTAAACAAGGAGGAAGGGTCCCCGGCACTCTAGAGCAGTGTGTTTACTGGTGCTAGTTAAAGAGGCTAAGCGAGACAGAAGCCATCTATAACTGACCTGCACTACACTGCAGTGGCAAGAGCACAGCCAAACTCCCTAGCCCTACCCCCGAATTTCTCTCAAAACAGTTTATCCCATTAGCATCTTATATTGGCTTAACCATTTTTTTAATTTATTTATTTATTTTGTATACAATATTTTGTCTGTGTGTGTGCCTGAAGGCCAGAAGAGGGCGCCAGA
>LOJH01042748.1:1383-14132 GCA_001685095.1 Ellobius talpinus
GAGTAGATTGGGAGCATGGTGGCCTTGAGAGAGGATTGAAGGGGGAGGGGAGAGGTAGGGAGAGGAGCAGAGAAAAATGTAGAGCTCAATAAAAAAAGTGTCAAAAACAAGAAAAAGTAATAAAACAAAAAATATGTAAGAGTTAGCCAATAAGAAGCTAGTGCTAATGGGCCAAGCATTGATTTAAATAATACAGTTTCTGTGTGATTATTTCAGGGCTAAGTGGCTGGGAACAAACAAGCGGCCTCCTCCTCCAACAATGTACTACTTTTTCTCTTCTTCAGGAACTTCAATTTCCTGCACCTGCATTTCCTCTTCTGCTGTCTGTGGTCCTCCTGGCTTGCATGCCTGTCCTCATCTGTTTCCCACTATGCTTCCCCCAGTCCTCACCCTATCACCTCTATGGGACTCTCAGTTTAGTGCATTTGGCTGCTTCTCACATTTCTATAACTGTTTAAGTGTTCTGATTTATTTTTGTTTCTTTCACTCTACTCTTGCTTTTCTGGAACAATTTTATCTCTATTTATCCTCTTCTCTTTGGGCTTCTTCATTAGAAGGAACTAATTTTCTGTGTTATATTTGAGGCAATGAGAATCAGTTATTAAAACCCTCTTCTTTTTATTTTCTCATATTGTTCTAGCTTGTGATAATTACTATATTTCACAAAGGCAAAACACTGTTTACAACAGGTAATATAGTCAGATTCATATTTGTCTTATCAAAGATCATAATACTATTGTTTTTCACTAAAAACTAAAGGTTTCAAATTCCTATTGGTCACAGCTCTTTCAGTCTATTAAACCATTCAACTAAAACATGATGATTGGATAATGTCTAACCTAGCCATGGCCCAAGCTGTTAGCGAGTTATCATGGGACACACATCCTGGGTAGCTTTGTGCCCTTGCCTGGTGATAACTACTCCTATGACTGAACTTTCCATGTGTTGTACAGGGATGTCATCACAAGCCAAGTGGATAAATGGAATCACAGTTTGGGACATCTGCAAGCATTTCTTCTGACCTTATAAGCAGCCTACAGAGGAGAACGGAATGCTCTCACATGAGATTGCTCAAATCACCGTAAAGGAGGAGGTTCAGACCTCAGATAATGTTTTGGGCTTAGTAATTCATCCAATGCTTCTGAGTTAGTCTAAGCTTCAGGAAATGAAGAGACTCCTAACTCCATGCTTTCAAGCTACTTTTCCATTTGATAACCCCTCCTTTCCCCCAATGCTTTCTCTCATTTGCTCTGGCAAATGTTATATTCTATAATATAATAAATTCACACATTATATTATAGATAATATAGGTTCTTTAGAAGAACAGATCCAATGGGATAAAGCAGGACTTATTAAGTCAGTTCTAACATAGTAACAACAGCTAACTGACACTGAGAAGCTGAGGACCAGTCTTTGAGGGCAGGTGCCTCAGTCATAGTCACATGCTAACTGTCACGAGGGGTGACTATCTGTAACTACTCAGTCCACAAGGCAGGATGTCTCCATGATCTCAGACCTGGCACCAGAAGCCTGGAAGATTTCCTAGAGGGCTACTGGTCCTACATCCATGATGCAAGTTTAGGACCTGGCGTCTCAGATGTTCGCTATCAGTAAAGGGAGTAGCTGCAGGAGCAACAGCAGGGCAAAGCATTTATTTGGTGACAGGATGGAAGGCCAAGGGGTGAACGGGGTGTAATCTTCCTTCTGACATAGCCTCTTTATCTGTGGTACTACCACAAGGTGCCTCCCACAGTCTGGGTGGGTCCCACATCAATCAACGTAGTCAAGACAATTCTCCAGGTGAGGCTCCCTACTGAAGAGATTCTAATTTGTGCAAGTTGACATTTAAACCAACTATGAAAGATATCAAACCAAATGGATCTGAAGGCCTCACATGAGATGGGTTCCAGATCGGCTGGAAATCTCTCACCCAAAGGGAATGATTTCAAGTGAGGGTGGAGATGATCAAAGTATACCACATTCACATGGGAAACACTCAGAATAAATAAAATGAACATGAAGAAAACAGTAGCCCATATATAGAATTAGAATCTTTTACCCTGTGCACATCACAGTGGAAGTGAATGTTCTAGAACTGGATTGCCAACCATTCTTCCCAAAAAGGAACCAGAACCAGAGACCCTCTCAGAAAAGGCTGCTCCCAGGGCTAAGAGAGAAAAGGATAGAATTATTCCGGAACATTCTGCTGAACTAATGATGGAATCATATAAAAAGGATAGAGTTTTGTCTCCTTTGTTTTCTTTCCTGTAAAGGGCTAGTAGCAATGTCCTCACGCTTGCTCTGCATGTGGCTGTCGCACGCTCAGGGTGGCTTTCTCAGACTTCTAAAATGAGCCAAGCTTTAGGTAGGCTTTTGATAATCATAGCAGAAATGATCTTCTAACTGGTTTAGGTTCTACGCCATTCAAACCAGCCTGACTGACTTTAGGCTGAACTGAAAACTGCCACTTTGGGGTAAAACAATTGAGATTCTGAACTCTGGATGACTTAACTACATGGTTCGTCCAGAGTGAAAGAACCTCCAAGTGAGTGGGTGTGTGCTATTGACATGGGCATGGTAAAGTCAAGGGCCCGGTGGCCTCAGGCCCAGAGATATGCTAAAGACTTCCTTTCCAGGGGACCGAATATGAGTGGACAGCGTGTGCAGAAAATGTCCACCAAAACTTTCTCCCCCAAGATGTTTATGACCTAAAGACAGCTCCCCTGCTGATAGTGCTCCTATAGATATTAGTTAAGTCCATCTCCTGATCCCAGCTGCACAGCATAAACCCTGCTTCCTTGTTCAGTCATGTGCTATAACCCCAGATCTCTGCTCAACTCCCTGTAATAAACACTGAGTTTCTGGGGTTCTACAGTTTCTTTGGCAGACAGCCCAGTGCACCCAATCCCCGCTTCTGTATATGCCACTTCCTGGGATTGTCTGTGTCTGTCTTTTCCTCATTCCCTCCCAACCTGAGTCATGTCTGTCCCTGGAGTTGTGGTCCATTCATATTTGTAAGGAATTTTACATTGAGTCTCAAACCAAATCTTTAACTATCAAAACTGGATGTCCCTTTGATCCTTTGTACTTCCGTTTTCACCAGATGAAGTAGTGGAGGTTTACTGACTGACCGAAGAGGATGTGTAGGTCTCCCTGACCCCTGAACATGTTCCAGTATCTTGCTATCACCATAGTGAAGAGACAGGTACAGAACTGAGAGATGAGTTCTCCTCTTGACTTTATCATTAATTAGCTGGGTAGAGTTGTAGGCATAGGAACATCTTTCAGCCTCTCCTCTTTCATTTGCAAAATAAAGAGTTGAGGCAAATGCTAAATTGTATCTGATCTCTCTTCAAGTCCAAGTATTTTAGCTTTCTTTTATATAGAACTAGTGAGCTTAAAATATGCATCATATTGACTCATGTATTGGTGTCCCTTATTGATGGGCATATCATAAACCAGTCAAGGATTAGAAGCTACAATCAACTGAAATGTATGCATTTGTCAAAGCAAAACAAAATTCTAGACTTACATTATCAATGACAAGTTTTATAAATTGAAAATGCCTTTTGATGCAATTTAACAAGAAACATACACTTTAGTTTTCTTGTCTTTTCTGAAAGTCTAGTCCATTTATTTTATAGCCACACAAAAAGAATTTAGGTGATCATGGTGATAATCCTTTTGCTCACAATGTATGGGCCTCAAACCATGAAATTCTTTGGAGAATCTGTAAGAAAAGGCTTCAAAGCTGCAGTTCACACTACCAATTATAACAATGCTAACTTTAGGCAGATTTTGGTTTGTCCTTGTCTGCCCAATGATGATAATGTTTAATTTGGACTTTCCAATGTAAGCATTGTTATGAAATCGTCTGTAGTCCAAGATGCTTTGAAATGGCAAAAAATAACCTTAATTCTTGCAAATCTGGATGACAATATGCAGCATAAAGAGAATATAAAGTTCATTGCATAACACAGGAAAGCAGGGAACAGCCCAGTCTCCTTCTGTAGAAGAACCCAGCCCTAGAAACAATCTATTTTATACAAGTGTATTTTAAAAAGCTGTAATTTCCAGCAAATTCATAAGTAATTCTGGTATGGTCCACAGCAGGAGCTCAGAAACTAGGAAAGATATTTAAAAGCAGGAGAGGTTTTGGCCATATTTATACCAATTAGACCTTTTGACTATACAGGCTGAATATCTCCAATCCAAACTTGGCTTCTGAATTTAGAGCCTTGTAGAGTTTTTTCTTTTTTTCAATTAGGGATGCTCATTTGGTACAGTCAATGATTATATTCCAAAATGCTCTAATATCTGAAACACTTCTAGTCCCCTTTTAGATAATAAACTTTCTATTTGTATTTGGTTTATCTTATTATTTTAACATTGAACTCAGAACAAGCAAAACTCTATCTAAAAGTTATAAACTTCTTATCTTCAAATTCTAAACAACCCGGGTCATCCTTCACCAGTGACGAGATCATTCTTTGTAAGATTGTTTCATACATGTACATCCAGGCTTGCAACTACTCCCATAAAGGACTTCACTATCCATCGCCAAAATGGCATTTCCTGATCTATTGTGTAAAGGATTCATCAGTAATGCATTTTAATCTCTGTTGTCTCTAGAATCTCATATTACTTAGTTTGATCCATTTTAAATAATTTGATCCTTTCTGTCTTCAGAATGTGAGCACCACCATAGTTAGCTTCAGTTCTCAGCTTGATGCACCTGGAAAGAGCAAATCTTGGCTGAAAATGGTATGAGGGCATATCTGTAGGGGCATTTTCTTGATTGCTAATTGATGGAGGAGGGCTCAACCCACTATGGGGGGACCATCCCTAGGCAGGTGGATCTGAGCTATAGAAGAAAGGTAACAACATAGGCCAGAAGAAGCAAGCCTGGAAGCAACATTCCTCCATGATCTCTGTCTCAGTTGCTACTTCCAGGTTCCTGCCTAGAGTACCTGCCTTGGCTTCCCTTGATGACAGATTGTAACCTGTAAGTCAAACAAACAATTTCTTCCCCAACATGGTTTTGGTCAATGTCTTATAACAGTAACAGAGAGAAAACTAGAACAGACACTAACTTAAGGATTGAGACACAGAACAGATACTTGGATCTCAAGGAGCTGCAAAATGAACTAGGCTGTAAAGGGTGAAAGAGGCAGCTAAGGATGAGACCATCAGGGTGAGCCCCACTGGTGATCCTGGTGGAGTTTCCATGGTCAATTTCCCTTCTTATGGAAGATTATGGAGAGTGCTGCCTTTACAGTTTTAACTATCAAGAATCTCTCTCTCTGTATCTAATGTCATCATGGGTATAAGGTCGTCAAATGATTTTCAGACATGCATTCTATACTCAATAAAAATGATCCCAAATCATTGTGTTCGATATTTAACACCCAGACATTGTTATTTCAAATGTTCTATTTTTCTAGAACAGCTCTTCTCTGTAACAGGCTTTACAATTATTCTGCCATAGATTACAGGTGATGCTCAGAAATCTGATCACTTAAATAAGCATGCAGCTTATTAGTAAAAATGAGCCAAACTTTTGCTCATGCCATAGAATGACATTTCAAATTTTTTTTCCTATCTGTAGGCACTAGAAACAAATAATAAAAGGGTCATGATTTTACTATTACCAGGTAGACTCTTTGCAGGCCATCGTAACAGAACAGAGACCAGGAATAAACGGTAGGGGTTGTATTCATTTGAAAATAGAAAGAAGGCCATACAGCTGGGGATCAGAAAGTGGGGAGGAAACAGTTCACAGTGAGACAGAACAGGCAGGCAAACACCACATCATAAGTCAGGACGAGAGTTTTTACCTTTCTTCTATGAAGGCTGATGAGACACTAGTAGAGCAACAGATTAGAACTGACCTTTTTGAAGGCCAATTAATATCTGGATCGATAGTGGGTTCAAACACAGCAGAGGTGGATGCAAAAAAAACCCAAACAGATAATACAAATGTATTCAGGTTATTAAGATAATTCTTCAGATTAGTCGGGACATTTCAAACCTTTCATGGTCTTATTAGGTCATTCATATATGTGCCTGGTAGTTCTATGGGGAAATTAAATATTAGGGTGCATGGCATACCACTTACAGAGACAGAATACAAGGAATGAGAAATATCCAGTCTGTAAATACTGTTGGTTCTTTATTGATTGCAATACATACTACCATGTGAGTTAAAAAAACAAAAAACATTAATGTAGATGATTTCTATAGGGAAATAAAATTCGATTTTCTCAGTTCCTTTGAGATACTTGACAAAATACCTGAGACTGGATGGTTTATAAAGGAAAAAGGTAGCTGTTCTAGCTAGTGCCATGTCAAATTTACACAGACTAGAGTCTCTTGGGAAGAAGGAACCTCAATTGAATAAACGCCCTCACTGACTGACTTGTAGGCAAGCCTCTCAGGCATGTTCTTGATTTCTTTGAAACTGTCCAACTCACTGTGGGTTGTGCCACCCCTGGGCAGATGGTCCTGGATGGTATAATGAAGAAGACTGAGAAGCCATTAAGAACAAGACAGTAAGCAGCATTTTTCCATGGCATCTGCATCAGTTCTTGCCTCTAGGTTCCTGCCTTGAGTTCCTGCCCTGACTCCTTCCATGATGGAGTGTGTTGTAGAAGTATAAATGGATTACACCCTTTCCTTCCCAAGTTGCTTTTGATCATTTTTTTAATCACAGCAATAGAAACCCCGTTGTAGAAGACGGAAAGACAAAAGGAGCAGAATTTCCTCTATCTAGCTCTTCAGCCCAACAAGAGAAACAAGAAGAAAAAAACACGATATGAGGCCAAGCCTGCCTTTTCCTCAGACACCATCCTAGCCTGCAGATCTTGGGAGACCTTTTGATACCATGTTTTCTAGATTTGATTGTGCATCTTTCCTAAGTGTCTCCATGGCATGCTGCTGCCACACTGCATCACAGGGCTCTGTACTGACTCCTTTCTTCCTATAAATTATAAGCCTCTTGAGAGAAGAAATTAAGAGTATTTCCAGAAATTACCTCCATGTTTATCACATGATAACTTCAGAACACCAACTGTTGAATCATATTAGTAATTGGTGTTTATCATGAAAAACTCAGTATTACAACAATAAAATATAAGAGCAGTATCACACATACATTTACTTCACTAAAATTTACTTTTCTTTATGTATTTTTGCATAGGGAAATTTCTAGCATTACCTTGTTGGTGGTATGTTTGCAGTTCTGATTTATATAAGGGAGAAGGAAGAATGAAAGTAATACTTTTGTATATGTTAAACATATGCACTAAATATGACCTTCATGTGCTATCTTACCTATTTGACCCTTTTCACAAAACTAGGAAGAAAAATACAACTAGTTTACAAGAACCCCCCCCAAGATTTAGAAATGATACATAAATATTTAAGGAAAACCAAACTGTAGGAGTCAGATTTAAATATCTATCAACTTCTTAGTAATATACAGTATATATACAATATGGAAAGTCAAAATAAAACAGATGACTGCTTTTAAAATAGCAGGACGTCACTTACCGGAAAGTACAGGAGCAGAGACCCAAAGAGTATTGTTTCCAACAGGATGAGGCCGGATGCTCTGATGCTCTAAAAGACAAATTGAGAATGCCATTGTTAACTTAATTTCCAGGCACAGAGGATTTATGCTACTGTAAAAATGCTTCATCCTTAAGAACAACATTCTTCTGGGGAAAATTAAGTACATAAATAAAATCTAGCTAGCGTTCAGGTGGCTAAACAGCTGACACATGAGGGAAGCCTGGATATGAAGTGAGGTCAGGCCTAACAATGTCGTCACTGACTTCTGAGAAGCCAACATCACTATCTTGAAGATTCCCACAAACTGAGAAATTGTAACCAACACGGATCGTTTTTGTTTCTGACACAGAAGCCACCAGTGCCCTAAAGTGTTTCATGGACACCTGCTGCATCACTATGGAGGATTAAAACAAAGTTTTGTGTCTGAGCTGTATAGGGGCCTGGAATCTCAATGATACAATATAATCCCCACAATACAGCTTTGTTGTGTAAACAATATGAATCACATTAAATATAAAAGGTTCCTCACCTTAAAAGTTATTGATCCTATAGAATTGTTTTCAAGTAGACTTCCTAATATTCAGTTTCTAAGCATCAATGTATCTAACAATCTTATGACACTTTTATAATCTGCAAAATATAATATTCCTATAACAAAACAGAGTTGAGGCTAGAAAAAAATCTTAGCTTATAACAATAAGTTTGACTTCAATGAGCTAAAGTGTCAAGATAGGGTATGTCTTACCAAATCAAAAAATTAGTCACTCTGGAATCCCCCCAATTTTCTTTAAATGCTACATAAAATGCATATAGACACCTTACTTAACAGGAAAGTTAAGTGAAGTAAGAAAATTAATTCTGCGACAACTGAAGGAGGCTAGGAATCCAGACTATGACAGTGCGTTATATATTTTTTGAAAATGATGTGATAACTGGATAGTCAGAAAAATAATTTTTAATTCCTCTTTCAAAACCTTGCAGGGTATTAAACACACAGAGCTGCTTTATGTAATCCTGCAAAGGAACTCATGGCTAAGAGTTTGAGAATAGTGGATGGTGTCAATCACTTGAGCAGCTTCTTTTCCCCCAATTTTCCCCTGTGGTCTGAGGATGGAGCCCAAGGCATATGCATGCCAGGCAAGCAACTGTACCTCTAGACTATATCTTCTGTCTCTAAGTGCTTTTTGATATGGGCCATTTTTTTACCTAGTAGATGTTTCAGTTTTGTAAAAAGACAATTTCTATCAGCAGTATTTGAGTTGAGGCTAGTAGAATTTCTAAGATGGAAAACTACATTTGGCAAAGCATAAACTACTTATGGATACTTTTATAACTTATGTTCTAATTTTTTTAATATGACACTAAGACTCAGACTACAAACCATTATGCAAAACTTCTTGTAAAAGAATCTCTGCATTATAGACTGACAGAAGAGCTCGAGAGTGTAGCAGGAAAGTTTTGCAGTTAATTCTGTACCACTGTGAATTCTGAAATAGCTACTTTAGAAGGCAATGAACTAAGCTACTTCAGTGGCCTTTCCCAATAGAGTATTTTAAAACCTTGTGGTAGACTGAATGTAATTGGCCCCCATAAGCTCAAAGGGAGTGGCACTACTAGGAGGTGTGTCCTTGTTGGAGGAAGCATGGTCACTGGGGGTAGGCTTTGAGGTTTTCTATGCTGAAGATACTGTCCAGTGTCACAGTGAATTTTCTGTTGCCTTCTCATGAAGATGTAAGCAGCACCATGCCTGCATGAATGCTGCCATGATGATAATGGACGGACCCTCTGAACTGTAAGTTGCCACCACGATTAAATGTTTTCCTTATAAGAGCTGCATGGTCATGGCATCTCTTTACAACAACAGAAACCCTAAGACACACATTATTAAACCCAGTAAGTTATTAAACATGAAGTAGTTAAAATGCTTAGCATTGGACTTGGTACATAATTATTTATCTAGTTTTAAGTCATAAAGCAGCACCTAACTGATGAATTTGAAAACTATAAATATATATTGATAGCAACAAAAAATGTTTTGTGTTTGGGACCAAAAATGACTACAGAAGAAACTGAAGAGATGGCTCAGTGCTTAGGAGCACATACTGTTCTTACATTGGACCTGAGTTTGGTTCCCAGTGACCATGCCAAGCAACTCACAACCATCTGTAATTCCAGCTCCAGGGGTACGTCACACTCATCTGGACTCTATGAGAATCTGCACTCATTTGCATAGACAAACACATAAATTTAAAATAATACATAACTATAATAAAAAGTAAAAGTAAAAATTCAAAATTAGCTCAGAAGAGTAAAGAGCCTAGATATAGGGGACCCAGAAGTCCTTGGCATGTGATGATGCTGTGGGGTGCTGGTATCTTCCTTCTGCAATGTCTTCTGATCGTTTTAGGAGCAGTAGACTATATGTCTGTGTTTCAGCCATTTCTAGAATACAACAGTAGCAATCATATGTGTTCATGTGTATTCTCACAGCTACCTGTACACTAGAGATACATGTACTTCTTGCTTAGCCTCCATCCTGGCTCAACAGGGAAGCTCAGAATTTCAGCTTCTAAACTGGAACTCTGACAACTGGTTCTATCTTCAAATGTGAGGTATATTCTAAATGTACACTTTTTTGTTTTGAAATATCCTGTGGTGAATTTGGCTTCAAAGTCTAACAGAATGAGCCAAACACAATGAATGGTTCTTCATGGCAAAGAAGAATTGCATATAAACCTAAAATATTCCATCACCATCCCCACTGCTGTGGTGGTACTAGATATTTTAACTTGGATAAAAATTTTTGCTTTATAATCAGCACCAAAGATTCATATACAATTACTATGAGTGATCCCCTGATTAGCTGTAAAAGATGTGAAGAGAGAAGTGCTCAGTGATGGGAGAGGAGGAACTCAATAATGAAGACAGATAAAGGAGAGAATGAGCAAATTCACAGAGGTGGAGATAAAATTCACCTCCTAAACAGCTTTGCTTTAGATAGAAATAGAAAAATAGAGCTAATTTTAACTAGAGTTGTGAAATGGGAAATTCAGTGGAGGGGAGTACTTTCTCGAAATATACCCAACAATAAATGGTATAACGCTGCTTCTATAAAACACCCATCCAGCCTATGTGTGTATCTCTATAAACAAAGGTCCAGAGTTGTAGGTGTGTTCAGTCAGTTGCTCATAGGCTGTACATAGCCCAGGTTAGCTGTGAATGCAGCCCATCACATTGTAGATAGCAAAGCCACATTAAAATGTTAGAAGCCTGGGGCACTCACAATCCAGAGAATTCATCCTGACATGATAGCAATGGTCTCTTCTAAAGAAGAGATTGTATTTGGGCATAAGAGAACCAACTTAGAAATATCTTTTTTCATTGAAGGACATGTAATCAGATATTGCTGAATTATAAGCTTTTTAGTAATTAACTGAAGAAAATCTAAAACCTATTAACTCGGTCATTATAAAATTCTATGATTCTGAGTTATTATATGCAGAAGTCTAAAGGAAAAACTTTCTTCTAGGAGAGAAGATATTCATCTTCTTCCATTTTTACCATGTATTCCTACCCCTGTTCCCAAACCATCACAGATATGACAAGTTATATGAGCAAATCAAATATGTAGATCAAATAAAAGGCTAATAATATTCTACTATAAACTTATCAAATTGTGTCAAAACCAGCTCCTAACTCTCATCACCCTAGTTCACAAAGTGCAGAGGCACAGGACTCAATACACCATTGCAGCCTCTAGAGGCAGAATTGCCCCCATGCAACAGCCCCAAGGAAGCCTAAGCCATTATAGTAACAAGAGGACAAGAATGCTGAAGGCATTTTAATTGTTTTTATTTAAATAAAAACAATTAAAATGACTTGTTATTATTTCCCTGACTCTACATGACTAGCTCTACTTATTTTTATTTTATTTATTTATTTTTTTGGTTTTTTTGAGACAGGGTTTCTATGTGGCTTTGGAGCCTGTCCTAGAACTAGCTCTTGTAGACCAGGCTGGCCTCAAAACTCACAGAGGTCCTCCTGCCAGTGCCTCCCGTGTGCTGGGATTAAAGGTGTACGCCACCACTGCCTAGCTAACTCTACTTCATTTTTATATGTTAAACGGTTTTAGCCTCTAGGGAAATAACACACATCTTGCTAACACCATGCAGCTATTTTTGATTATTGCCAATGTCTTCAACCTTGCAATATTTAAATTTTCCTTGTATTACAAAAGAAATCACTGAAAAGAAAAAAGGAACATTTTAAATAGCTCAATTTCAGAATCTATGTGCAAACTCTGAGATAGCAATAAGATTTTATTTTTAAAGGGATGAATCAGCATAGGATTTGGTGAGAAACCAAGAGTCTACAAATCTCTCATTTACAGAGTGACTTAGTTGCACGGTAGAAGAGATTCATGGGTTGACCTTTTCTTTTAACTCTTCTGTTTCCATAGAGAAATCCACATAGGAGAGACTTCCTCTTGACATAAGCACTTGACATAATGATACAACAGGTTGGAAATAAGATGTGAAAAGTAATACTAAGGACATGTTTAACACTGGCAATTTGGAGGGGGCTATTGTTTAATAATTTTAGAAATTATATGTGGATGAGAATAGAGCATCCTGTTTGAAAGACTTCATGAAGTTCAATTATGGTGAGAATATCTGCAGTGAAATAGTGAAAGCCCAACTGATGTGAGTTATTTGGCTTGTTTTTTTGTTTGTCTTTGTTTTTTTGTTTTTGTTTTTTGAGACAGGGCTTCTCTGTAGTTTTGGAGTAGGTCCTGGAACTAGTTCTTGTAGACCAGGTTGGCCTCGAACTCACAGAGATTCGCCTGTCTCTGCCTCCCAAGTGCTGGGATTAAAGGATTAAAGGTGTGTGCCACCACCACCCGGCTCCAACGTAGAGTTATTTGTAAAGGAAGAGTTAGTTGTTCCAAATTAAGTTTTCCTTTTCAGAAAAAAAATCAAGAATAAAAACAATAAAACAGAATGAGGGTAAGAATAGATACTCCCAAAGTAAAACATGAATAGATCAGAGAATTTTAGCATTGTGGACGATGATCTCTGGCTGATTTGTAATGACAATATTGGCTGCTTATTAGCCACATGACATTGGACCAGAAGCTTAACTTCTGAATTTTGGTCTTTATTTTGTTTTGTTTGTTT
>LOJH01042750.1:0-14131 GCA_001685095.1 Ellobius talpinus
CCCCCCCCTTTCTCCTCCTGTACCCAAGGCTGGGCGAGGGGAACAGCAGCTCCCAAACATTTCCAGTATTTTGCTTTCTGTTTTGTTAGAGGAAGAGACCTGCTATACAGGATGGGAGATTTGCGTGACCAGAAAACAGTTTTGTAGGAATTTTCCATGAAATTTCACTTGTATCTCAGCTCCTTGCCTTGGATTCTGTCAAATGATGCCACATTTTGCAAGAAAATACAATTCTTCTGGGTTTGCTGTTGTTTTGTTGCTGTTGTTTGTTGATCTCGTTGGCTTTGGGGTTTTTTTGCAGGATGCACTGCTGTCAGGGTGCAGCAGTGGGGCCAAGGGGTTTCTGAGTCGCGCTGTCTACCTGTCTTTGGCTTCTTTCTGCAGAACTGATTTCCCTGGATGGTGCTCCATACACACAGAGGAGTGTTACTATTTTTACTTTTCCTTTCCTAGCTGCAAAGGGACCTGCCTTCTCCTATAAGCATCATCTCTCCTTCGGGCGAGGAACACAATAGTTTATCACATTTTAGTTTTCTTAATTACCACCACATTCCTGTTGGCCTCTGGGGCCTTTTCCTTTGTCTCGCCCAGTGCCTGGAGTCTGAGAGCTTTGTAGAAGCTTAATATTTAGGTGTGTGTGGGGGGAACCCCACTGGCTTCTGTATATACAAGGAAAACAGTGATACAAAAACCTCAGCCAAGGTTTAGCTAAATGTCTATAAATCATCGTTATGTCCAATATACTGATGTTATCTTCAGTGTCCACAAATGTTGTTATAGATATACCGTGTTATGATCTGGCTTTCATGAACAGACATGATTATACAGAGAACATAATAAAGTAGCCATGTAAGGGACGACTTTCAGTAGAGATGGTTTTTTTTTAGTGGCTCCATGCATCCTTTCCAGCCAGAATATCACTTCAAATCTTTCACAGAGTTTTATGAATTCTAAATTAATAAAGTGGCAAAGCCAGGTGTAAGCTATTCTGGCTAATAGCCTGAGTCGACGTGGGCTGGTCCTCTTCTCTCCCTGCCCCTCTTAGTCGTGAATAAGGAAGGAGTTAGCCCTTTCAACCATATCATTGATGAGGTGGAGGCCCACAGAGCAAAGACAGAGGAAAAATAATGACTCAGGCCTGTGAAATCCTTTGAATGTCCTGAGTCAACAATTCTGACTTCTTTCTGGATGTACAGTTATGCATGCAAGAGAATCCCAAACTGTATTCTCTTTATAATAAATTATATATTCGAGGGATGGAGAGGTGGCTCAGCAGTTAAGAGTTCATGCTGCTCTTTATTCTTTTATTGAAAAAAATTCACTTAAAACATATTTTAATCATGTACCCCCAACTCAGTTCCTCCCAGGTTCTCTCCACATCCCTATCCACCTGGGTTTTTGTTCTCTCTCTCTCTCTCTCTCTCTCTTCCCTCTCTCTCTCTCCTCTCTCTCTTTCTCTTGCTTTTAAAAACAAGCAAAAATAAAATAATAAATACACACTGAAAACTTCCACCAAAAATCCCAGAAATCATAATAAATAAGCAAAAGACCAATAAGGCAGCAACAACAACAATAATAACAACAGCCTATACAAACAAAATAGGACAAAAAGTCTGCAAAATTACCATTTGTTTGTTTTGTGTTCATCAACTACTTCTGAGCATGGGCTCGCTCTGAAGTGTGCTTACTATAGCCAGTGAAACTCCGCTGGAGAAAACAGATTTTTACCGTTGCTAGCAGGCGCTATCAACCGCAGACAGCTTCTTAGTTAGGCGTGGGAGCCTGTGTCTACCTTCTCCTCTCAGGGCTAGGACCCCATCTAGCCTGAACCTGTGTAAGACTTGTGTGTTCTGTCACAGTCTCTGTGAGTTCCCATGTGTATCAGTCACGTGGTGTCTGGAGACCACCGTTTCCTTGAAGTCATCCTTCACCCACGGTTCTTACAGGTTTTCTGCCTCCTCTTCCACGTAGATCCCCGTGTCTCCATGGGAGAGCCTTTATGAAGACATCCCATTTAGACTGAGTGCTCCAAAGTCTCTCATTCTCTTACATTGCTCAGTTGTGGTTCTTTATGTTAATTCCCATCTACTGCAAGAAAAAGCTTCTCTGATGAGGGCTGAGTGAGGCACTGATCTCTGGGTATAGCAGTATGTTATTAGGCGCCATTTAGTGCTATATTCCTTCAGCAAACTAACAGTACTAGGTTTTCCCCTAGACCCATGATCTATCTAGTCTCAGGTTCTTGGCCACTTTGGTAATGTCAAGTATAGGTTCCATCTCATAGAATGAGCCTTAAACCCAATTAGAAAGTGGTTGGTTACTCCAATAATGTTTGTCTCACTGTTGTACCAGTGTATCTTACAGACAGATCACGGTTGTAGATCACAGGGTTTGTAGTTGAGTCAGTGGTTACCTTTCTCCTCTGGTATCCTTCAGAGTACCGTCCAGTACCATGAATGCTAGTCGGTGAGGGTGAAGTTTCTAATTAGGCACTGGCTTGACTTTTCTGTGTTTGATGACATATGTAAGTGTTGTCTTCTACAACAGTGTGTTGCCATCAATTTGTGGAGAGCAATGCTTGGCAATGGCCTGTGATGTTTGGGGTTTTCCATGGAGTTCATTTGGCCATTGACTCAACAAGATGGAACTCATTCCTGGCACTGGAGGTTTTATTTGGCGACATAAGCTATATAGCTGGGGCATTGTCTCCTATATTATTTGGTGGCTCTACTTGGATTCTTTTCATGTATGTATATAATTTAGGAAGCATCTTCTGAAGTAGGTTTCCATATAGCTCATCAAGTGATCTCCAGTGTTTGTTGCCACTCTCCATGTTCCCGCCCTCACACTCTTTCTTCCACCCCTCTCTATTAATCCTCTATTTTGGTTTCCCCTTTGTCATTCCATAACAGTGATTATACTCTTAAAAATTCTACCCCACCAGTGTGGACCACACATTCAAATACATGAGCCTGACTCAAAGCATGACATGGATCTGAAGGCTGGAATTACAAGACCGGAATAAGATCATGCATTAGCACGTGTTGTTTCTTCTGAGGGCTTACTGTGCTCTGCTGTTGGCTTCCTTCCTGCTGTGTCCTCATAGTCCTTCTCCTTGTCTATGCCAGTTTTCAGAGTCTCCTTGTGTGTCCAAATTGCCCTTTCTTATAAGGTACTTGTTTGTATTTGAGGATCACTTTAATGGCCTTGTTTAAACTTAAGTCACTTATTTAAAGGCCCTGTCCCATCCTAAGGTACTAGGGGATTAGGCTTCAACTAACAAATTCTGGAGGGAAACAATTTATAAGCTAATGCTTAAAACTGTTACCACAATAGTAGAGCTCAGATTATGCCCCGTAGTTCCTGATTCCAGCTGTGCTTTCTTTATCAAGACAAAAGGAACATTGACTGTCCTGCAGTCTCAGTGTGGGCTATTAGAACTTTCAGCAATAATAAAACCAGCATTTAGAAGGAAGTGGAGGTGGAGATTCGTCGTCACCAGGATAACTGGGAGGGATAAGAACTGGAACATTGCAGTGTGACTCACTCTTGAGAGTCCAGCTCTGCAGAGGAGGAGCTTTCATTGGATTAATCAGAAAATGGGATGTCTATGGCATGCTAGTCAGAACGGCTGTCACTGATGAAACAAAGGACAATGAAAGCCAGTGGAGTTGTGGGAAAAAGAGGAGCCCGTATTCACCTATGGCAGGAGAATAAACTGTTAGAGCTATCACAAAAAAACATGTTTTGATATTTCCCAAAGTCTTAAAAATCCAGCTTCCATATTACCCAACTAGACTATTTCTGGGCATACAGCCAACAGACTCCATATCTTACACAGAAGTTCTTGGGTATCCTTGTTTATTGCTGCTTTATTCATAAGAGCAAGGAATCAGAATCAGCCAAGATGACCATCAACAGAATGAAAATTACACAGGGACTGTGCAAAAGAAGAAATCCAAATGGCTAAAAAAAATCTTTTTTAAAAAAATCTGTTAAACGTCCTTAGCCATCCGAGCAATGCAACTAAAACTGCTTTGAGAGTTCTTCCTACTCTAGTCACAGTGGCCACAAGAATAAATAAACAAATAATCAAAACAAAAACAATAACAAGTGCTGGGCTGGATGTGGAGAAAGAGTAATACCTGCTCACTGTTGGTAGGTGTGTAAACTAGTGAAGCCACATGGGAATCATAGTGCAGAGTCTTCAGAAATGCATGCCTGTTACTGTTAACTGGACTCAAACCCATGACTGCCTAAGTCCTGGAGAACTTAATTCTGTCATTTTCCTGAATGGACATGGTATAAACAGCCCCCTAAGTTCTCACTCTTATACCTGTAAGTTAGGGCATCTTTCAATCCTTATCAGAGAAGCTGCCTTTTTCAGTAGATCACAACTAACACTGAGATAAATGACTTGTCTATATCCAGAGACTAAGAGATGGTGGGGTGCTCGGCTCTAAAATGAGATATCTATATTGTTATGGTAAAAATAAAACAGCATTGTTCCCCAAGTGGCTGTAGCGGGCAGCAGGCCATGAGGAGCTGCGGTGGGAAAATGCTGCGGTTCCCTGAGTGGCCCATGGGCCACCAGGGCCAGCAAGTCTCAGGAAGGGAGCTGTGTGGTGGATGAGAGATAGAGACATGCCATGTAGAGAAAGTGGGTATTTATTTAGTGGGTTATGGAAGGGAAAGGAAAAGGAGGTAAGGGGAGAAGGGGAAGGGCAGAGAGAGGCAGAGAGAGACAGAGAGAGAGAAAGAGAAACAGAGAGAGAGAAACAGAGAGAAACAGAGAGAGAGAAGGAGGTGGAGGAAGGGGAGACTTGGGGAGAAGGGAGAGAGGCAGAAGCTGCCTCTTTGAGTGAGAAAGGAAGGAACTCAGGCTGGAAGCAGAAGGAAGATTTGCTTGCCACAGAAGATGGGGGGGCTTGTCTCTTAAAGGGACAGGACAGACCATTACATTCCCATCTCTTCTTTTATAATAAAATGGTGGGAAGTTAAGCACAACAGGTTAAAGAAATTGGGATAGCAGATTCTCAAGACTGCTTCCTGCTTATTACCCCACTGTTCCTTGTGTCCTGCCACCCGCTGCAGCCACTCGGGGACCTTCGCCATTTTATTTTTACCATAACATATAGTACATTCCCTCTGCTCCCACGACTTGGGTATCATCACAGAAGAGGAGAAAAGATTGTAAGAGCCAGCAAAAGTGCATGCCTGCAATGAAACTGTGTTTGTCAGGCATGACCAGCCATTGCACATATGTTCAAGATTGGAGCAAGACCAAACCAATTGAAAAATCCCTGAATTCAGGGGAAAGGGCTCATAAAGTTTCCCTCTAATTGAGGAGCTGTTGGTAACTGCTGGTTACTGGTGGAGCAACCTCAGTTTCCTTCAGGGGTGTGATCTGGCCTTAGTGACACTGGGCACACACACGGTGCACAGATATGCATGCAGGCAAAACACCCATATACATAAAATAAAAATTAATAAAGAGCAGCTGTAAATTCAAAGAAGACTAAAGGAAAATTAAAGGAAACTGGATTTTGTATGATTTCCTGAATATTCCAACAAACACACAAGCAACAAAGGCAAGGGAAATAGGATTACAACGTATCTGTGAACTCCTGCAGTCAACAATAGTGGCAAGGCATTCCCTTGAGTGGGAGAAAGTATTTCCAAATTATATGTGTGATAAGAAACTAAAATCTGGCATATTATAAGAAACTTCTATGCCATTAACAAGTAACCCAATTAAAATATGGGTAAATGACTTGAATGGGCATTTAGCCAAAGAACCTTTACAAATGACCAACAAACATGCGAAAATGGAAATTATTATTAGTTATCTAATTAATATAATATCCATAAGAGAAATACAAATCAAAACCACAATTAGACATGATTCCATACCCCCTAGAATAGTCAGTATCTAGAGAACAGAAAATGGCTGGATCTATTGATGATGCATAAGAATTGCCACCTCTGTGTGTCACTGGTCGGAATGCAAAATTGTGTAGCTATTATGAAAAGCAGTATGGGGTTCTTCAAAACATTAAAACTAGTGTTACCATGTAATTGGGTTATCTCACTTCTGGATGTATATTCAAAAGAATTCAAAGTGAGCTGTCAAAGAGATATTTGTATACACATAATTATTATAGCCAAGAGGTAGAAACTACTCAAATGTCCATTGACAGATGAACAGATAAGTGCGGTACATACAAAGAGTGGCCTGGGAAGATAGCTCAGTGGGCAGGTGCTCTTTCTTCTCAAGCATGAGGACTTAAGTTTGAATCGCTAGCACCTAGGTATGGTTACAGGTGCCTGTAATCCTGGCTCTGGGTGCAGGAGGCCCGCAGAGCCTGGTAGCTTGCTGTGTAGCCAGCCTGGCAAAAATGGTGAGCTTCAGGTTCAGCGAGAGACCTTGTCCTAAATAAAGTACAAGGTGGAGAGCAATAAAGAGGGAACCGGAGGGCTTTCTCTGGCCTCTGTACATGTGTACCTGCATAGGTGAATACCGCACACACACACACACACACGCATGCACGGCACGCATGCACACACGTGCGTACACACACACACTGTGTTGTTCAAGATAGTGTTATGTTTCTTTAAAAAAGAAAAATGGAAATCTCGTCATGTGCTACCATGTAAGTAAACCTTGAGTATACTGTACCCAGAGGACTGTCACGAAAGGGCAGTTCGCGTGACTGTGCTCAGATGAAGGGCCTAAAGTAGTCAAAATCACAGAAGTTGATGGTGGCGGCTAAGGCTGGGGGTGTGGGTTGGGGAAATCCATATTTAGTGGGCGTGGAGTTTCCTTCCCACTGTTACAGGGGGGAGGGGGAGGAGGGCAGCCCTGCAGATCAAATCCGGGGCTTTGGGGGCATGAGGCAGACACTCTCAAGCTGAGCTGCACCCCATCCAAGAGTGTCAGGGTGTTTTTGTTTTTGTTTTGTTTTGGGTTTTTTTTGATGAAAAATTTAGGAGAATCTTCTGGAAAACAAATATGTGAGACGGTGTAAATATTGAAATATGCATTTAAAAGTAAGTGGCTATAAATCTAATGCCATGTTCTCAACCTCAGTAACAATCTTAAAGTCTAGATCACACTTATGTTCTGATTTACAAAGACATGTATTCTGTTACTGGTAGTGTACAATGGAACTGTTAAAATAACACTTAGGTTATGAAAAATATGTTTTCTCCGCGTTTTTCCCTCAAAAGCGTTTTGAGCACAACTAGCACGTTTATATATTGACTACGGAGAGCTGCGTCAACACGTAGTGTTCAAATATGGCGTCTGTTCTTGCCTATCTAGCGGCTGGCCGTCAGTACTCAAGAGGGTGAACTTTGGCAAACTGAGAGCAAGCTGCTGCCCTGGGGCTTCCTCCCCACCGAGGGAGCACAGTTCTCTTAGTGCAAGAAGAGGCAGTCCTGCTTTTCCTCAGGAGCTGGCGTCCTGCCTGCCCCCTCCCTCGGAGTGTAGGCAAAGTTCTTTTATTTTGTACTTTCTCCCAGCGCTGCGGGGAACAAAGCACGTCCTCCTGTCGCTGTTTTGAAAGCAGAGGCTCTGAGCCCTGGCTGGGGAGCGATCAGCCTCTGGAACATTAGGAACACTAGCTTGTGCAGCGTGCAGCCAAGTTACCTGCTCTGAGTCCCCAAAGTTTCTAAGCACAGGAGGTGCTGGCTGGTTCTGACCCCTGCAGGAACCTGGCTGTTTGGTGAGGTGTTTCATCTCCAGTAAGGAGCCATTTGAGTTGATTGGAAACATCTCCTTCCCGCCTACTCTCCGCCCAGAGCGTGTACCCTTGACTCTGATAATAGACTTATAATTATTGCACGATCAGCATGTCCCAGCGTCCGGGCGTTTCATCCTGCGCGTTTCATCCTGCCAGCCGTTCTGGACTGAGTAGCAGTGCGGCTGGGTGTGGCCAGATCCCAGCTCACTAGTCGTTCAGAAGGGCTTTGCGCTTGGCTTACAATCTAGAGCTTTCTGGAATTGTTTAATGATCGTTTTCCACTCATTTTTGCCTCCTGCCGTCTTCCTCGTGTAGAGCTGAGGTTGCTGGCTATGTCATTACATCCCGGCCAGGCCTGGGAATGGTTCGAGGAGTAGATCGAAGCTCTCATTGACCTTCCTTCCAGGCTTCCTTTACCCAAAGCCCTAGACTCCACCCCACATTCCCCCACCCTACCCCCAACCCGGCACCCCATCCTCAGCCACTCCAACGAAGAAGTGACAGTTTCCCTGTCTGCAAGAGTGTGACCGTGTGCTGGGGCTGGGTGTGGTGGCATACACCTTTAATCCCAGCCCTGGGGGAGCAGTGGATCTCTGTGAGTTGAGACCAGCTTGGTCTGCTTAACAAGTCCCAAGACAGCAACAGCTACATAGTGAGACAGGCTGCCGTAGTTTTCCTACAGTCAAGAGCGCTGAGAAGCGAAACCTGCTCCTGTCTCCTTGGATCACGGAGCACCAATGATAACAGAATATCACGAGTGAAACTTGCCCTGAGTCACAAACAGTTTTACTATTAATCACAAAGTTTGGGAAAGGTTCGGTTTTTCGGTTACAAACTGGGAGATACTGAAGACACAGCACCTGAAACTCTTCTGTGGGAAAACTTCCACTCCTGTGTGCGCTCGGTTGCTTTCAGTCTCTCTGACTCAATAGAGGCTGACTCTATTTGCGCCCATAATTGAACAGTTGCAATTTGCCTCAGCTAGTCCCATGAATTACGGTGTAAATCTCAAATACACTGCACAGAAATTAAGAGCAGATTTGACCTAAGGGCATTTTGCTTGCTTTTATTGGTGTATACGTGTGGTGATCATAAGGGAAACTGGCTTGAAATAATTGCAAAAATAGTGACTGGGAAAATAGCTCAGTTGGTAGTATTTGTTATATAAGCATGAGGACCTGAATTCAAATCCTCAGAACTCAAAAAGACTGGGCATGGTGGTGTGGGCCTGGAACCCCAGTGCGGGGGAGATGGAGACAGACTGAGCCCTAGAGTTTGTTGGTCAGTCAGCCTTAACAGATCTTATGTCCTACTTAGAGATTCTGCTTAAAAACATGCTGGACAGGACAGCTACTAAGGAGTGGCACCTGAGACTGACCTCTGGCCTCTGCACATGCATGAAGGAACATGCGTGCATGTGCATGTGTGCACATGCGTGCACACACACAGAGATGGGGCAGGGGAGGAAGTAGAAAATGTTATGATTCATTCTAAAGGATTATTTGTGAGGAAAGCAGGTCTCTAATCATGGACAAAGAGATTTGTCCGTCCTCACTCTCCTATCTAGTTAGGACCGTCACAGGATGGAGAGAAGTAAGGAAGGCAGATCTGAGAAGCAGCTGTGTGTAGGGTGTGTAGGTTGCTGTTCTGGTGGCCTGCTGCCCAACCCTTCGTTGGAAGAGGCACTTTCCTGCTAGAAATCGTAGGAGATGGCTGAGCAGCCAGGACTGGACAGCTGAGGCTGATGTGGTTTATTAGTTACATACATAGTTTCAGAGAGGGATAAAGGCCCCTCCCCATGCATGCAGGATCACAGGGGAGTTGAACTCAGGCTAACATGTGCTATGGGCAGCAGGCTTCATAGGAACCAGGGGCCGGGGAACCCTGACTCTTGATGTAACTGCCTTCTTTAAATAGTTTCTTGGGTTTGCGGGGAAAGAAACCCCTGTAAGGCTGAGGACTGGGTAGCAGGTAGTCGATTCAGTGAATGGGGGATTGAGGCAGGCAGAAGCCTTTCCCCAGGGGCAGGGGCATCTCTGGCAAGGACAGGGCAACTCCCAATGAGGGTTCTGGGGGCTTTGTAGAGCATCTGAACAACACAGGCTATTTTCAACCTCTCCACCATCAATCAGAAAGGATAGGGGAGCTGTGGGTTATAGTGCAGACAGAGCCAAAGCCAAGAGTCACACCATAGAGGCTATTCATCAAAGTGGCACAGAAATGACATCAAGAAAGTCTGCTTTCAAAGATACAGATCTCTAGGTACAAAGGCCAAGTTCCTAAGGAAACTGATCTTTATCAAGAAGGTCATAATGGGGCCTGGGGAGAAGGCTGAGTGAATGAAGGATTTGGCATGCAAGCTTGAGGAAGTGAAGTTCGGATTCCCTAGGACCTTCATAAAAGCCAGATGGCCTGGGCCTGTCTGTAATTCCAGTGCAAGGGGGGGTGGTAGATAGAGACAGGGAATCCTCAGAGACAACTGGTCAACCAGACTAGCTGAGACAGTGACTTTTGACTACAGGGGAGAGACCCTGCCTCAAGATATAAGGTAGACAGTGATTGAGGAGACATCTGTTAGTGACATTTTAACATGTATATGAACATATATACTTGTGTACCCTTCACATGTACCACACACATCTGAATATTTGTGTCCACAGAAGTTAAAAGCATAAGCTCATAAAGGCCTGGAGGAGACATAAGTCAACAACTCTGAGATCAAAAGGCCCCTGAAGCCTAAGGAAAGTAAGTCCAAGATCCCAAAGGATGTCAGCCGCTAACTCAACCCCTTTCCGACATCTTTCATTCCAAGCTTGGGAAGTGTGCTCCAGCTTGCATGGCTAAGGGCTCCAGGTTCTTCCCGCAGTGGCCAAGAGCAGAGCTCCCTCCCAGACCCAGGCTAGGATGAATTTTTAGGAGAGAGAGTGTTTTATTTGGACTCAGAGTTTTGGAAGTTTCAGTCTAGGATCACTTGGCTTTCTTGTTTTGGACCTGTTGAAGCCGTGAATTTTGGTGGAAAGATATGGCAGAGCAAAACTGCTTATCCCATTCACGGTGGGAAGGGAAAGAAAGTGGGCGTGTCTCGCGGCTCCATTGACCCTTTCAAGGAAGGTCTCTGATTGAATGAAGACACCTGATCAGGTCCTACCTCTTAAAGGTCCCTCCACTCCCCACGGTGTTAAGCTGGGGTGGAGTCTAACACATGAACCCTGGGGAAATTTCTAGGTCCGAACTGAATGAAGCAGCTCCATATGGAAGATTCTGCCTGACAGGGTGGTGGCAGGAGGATTGGTGTGGCCACCTGGATGCCAATGGGCTTCTAGAAGTATTTAAGGTCCATAGACCTGAGGCAGCAAAAGAGGGTAGAGGCATGGTTATTGCCTGCAAGGACCTTGATTTCTCTAGTTGGAGTGAGAATGGGGGTTGGGGACATACGGTGTTAAGCTGTAATGTGTAGCTCTGACTCTAAACATAGGAGTGCAGAATATAGAGGAAACTGGCTATATTAATTGGGCTACACAGACTTCATTAAAAAATTCGGTACATGGAACTTCGCTAGACCGTCAAGGGTGGGTTAAATGCAAAACTGGGGGTAGGTGAGTACTGGGCAAGGCATTTTAGGAAAGAACCAAAGTTAAAAATAAATTCCTACTTATGTTTAAAGAGTGTCCAATTCTTTATTCAACGTATGCTTCTTAAAGACCTTGTTTAAGGTCTGACCCATGTTATTCGTGCACTGTGGGCATCCTCTGGCTGGGGCTTGCTAACCATAGACAGCCTCAAACGTGGACACAGTTTCCAATACAATGGAATAATTGGAATAATTGGTGGGATGACAATACTTTCAACTTGTAACTTTAATTGCTGTAAGCATCTTTAGGTAGATTGTGAGTTTTAATACACAATAACTTTAACATTATATCTATCTATCATCTATCTTTATCTAGCTCTCCTGTCTATTCATCCATCCAGTGGTACTAGAGATTGAACCCAGGGCTAACACATTCTAGGCAAACCCTTTACCACTGATCTATAAGGTGAGTTGTATCTTCTTTTTTCTTTTGAGACTAGGTATTTTAAGTTCATTAAGCTAGTTTTGAATTCATTATAGAGCCTAACCAGGCCTCTGCCTTGTGATCCTCGTCGCTTAGTCTCTGTAGAAGCTCGGATTACAGGCATGCATCATCATGCATTTTAAAGTGTACTAAAACCCAGAGGAAAGAGAAGAGTGTCTGGGGATACATCACAGCTTGGTGGCATAGCGCTTTCCAAGCATAGCCCTGGGTTTCAACCTCTCATCCTCCACCACTCTCTTCTCAAATACAAAGAAGGGTAATTGGCTTTAGAGGTTCTTAACTCCTGGAGACCATTGACCAACCTTTCCCTGTGGCGGGTGGCTCTTCAGGGCTCATCCCTAGACTGTGCTCCTTGGAGCATGCTGAGCAGTTCAAGTACACACTGCTGGAGCACTGGGGGCATGTTCCTTCCCGTGGAGCATTTGGTACTTAATGCTCCAGCCAACTGAGCTACCCAGAGTCTATAGCAACCACAAAGAAAAAAAATAAGCCTCTAAATTACTGGAGGAGCTCTGTGTTCTTTCCAGGACAGGGTAGTCCTTTTCCAGTTGTCCAGCATGAGTGTGTACCCTTGAAGATATTTATCAGAGACTTGGTTCACCTCTTGTTCTTGTCAACCATAGAGAAAGATGCCTGCCAGCATGCCCTCAGGTTTGTGCTTGTTTTGAATCTCAAATAGCCTCTTCACAGTGAAGATAAAGGGGAGTTCTTTGGTTCTAGGGAATTCATTATGACTTGACTTTTCTTGCTTAGTGGATTATTATATGAGATACACATATATACATATAAGTATATATTTGTGTTGTTTGTTTGACACAGCATCTCTAGTCCTAGGCTAAGACCAAACTCATTTTGTAGCTAAGGATAGTCTTGAACTTCTGGTCCTCTTGTCTCTATTTCCCAAGTGTTGGGATTACAGATGTGCACCACACACCCAGTTTATGCAACATTGTATGTACTGCTAAGAAATGAACCCAGGCTTTGTGCATGCTAAACAGACTCTCATCAACTGACCTCCACTTCTGCTTCATTTGATTTGTTTGTGACACCAAATAGTTTGGCTGGTAAAATATAGAGACAAGAAAATGTACCATTCCTCTGGGAATCAACAGCAATAATAACCAAAGAACACATTCTGCAAAAATAGAAGAAACTTATAAACACGATTACTCCTAAATGACAGCAACTAACTCCAAAACTGTAAGATGTTTAAAATTCCCATGGCGAGAACTAAACTTGTCCTAGGACAGACGGCTGTATAGATGAGTCTGAAGGGTTTCAGCACAAAAAATGTAATGGTTTGTCAGTTGTTGTGATTAAATATCACATTAGCCATCCTGAAGACTGTCTGCAGAATTTACAGGCAGCTGTGACCATTTTGTGATGGGTGTCTGGATGGTGACAGTCTCAGACCTGAATCTCAGGAAATCCTCCTAGCTCCATTAGAAGGAAGTTGTGCAGATCCTAGAAGTGATAATGAATTTGACTCATGATACCTTACTAGGAAAAGGAAATGCCCAAAGGCTGTTAATGAACCAGCAACGCATAGAATGTCTTGGAACATGGCATGCTGTACAGTACATTTTTGCAGATGGGACAGCTCAGATATGATCTTTCCAAATGGAAATTATTTGGAAAATGAACATTTAACAATCACAAGACAGACAAATCATCACTTAAATGCTAAAAAAAAATCTGACCTCATCTTTGGGCTGTGGTTTTCTTTGGATCTCTGAGCTGCTTTTGAATGACAACTTGTGCTTAAAACCCACCAAGTAGCTCTAAAATATAAACCTTAGATATGAACCTTAAAGGGCACAAAACCAAAAAAATGATGATTAGCAGATTCTCAGCGTTCATACCATGTGGTACTTGTTCAACCCCTACTTTGGGATCTGGGTATATTGGTTCCACAGGTTTGCTCCCAAAGTCCTGAATCAGCATTCGATCAAGGAGGTTCTTGGGCCTCAGCCCACTCCTGCTGTGGGGCAATGGTCTTGTACCCTGTCTTTTATATTGTATTGTTTTAATAAAACGCTGATTGTCCAGTAGCCAGACAGGAAATACAGGTGGGGCAGCCAAAACAGGAGAATTCTGGGGAGTGGAAAAGTTCAGTCTATAGTCATAACCCAGACACAGAAGAAACAAGATAAAAATGTCTTGCTAATAAAAAATACCAAGCCACGTGGCTGACACATACAAAAATTAGGGGCTAATTTAAGAAGTAAGAGTTAATAAGAATCCTGGGCCAATAGTCCAATCAGTTTATAATTAATATAGGCCTCTGTGTGTTTTCTTTGGGACTGAATG
>LOJH01042752.1:0-14131 GCA_001685095.1 Ellobius talpinus
AGGTGGAAAATTTTTTAATAACAATAAAAAAGTGTCTGAAAAAAAATTAAAAAATAAAAATAAAAAGGTGTTTTATCCCTTAGCCTTTTGAAAAAAAGTTTTAACCTACTGAGTGAGGTAAATAATTTATAAACTATGCAAACTGCTTTCCAGAAAATTTGTATAAACTTTTTTCCTTATTAAGAATGTAAACATTGCCTGACGGTGGTGGCGCATGCCTTTAATCCCAGCACTCAGGAGTCAGAGGCAGGCAGAACTCTGGGAGTTACAGACCAGTCTGGTCTACGAGAGCTAGTTCCAGGACAGGCACCAAAGCTATACAGAGAAACCCAATCTTGAAAAACAAAACAAAAAAAACGTAAAACATTTACCGATTCGATATAAATTTTATTTCAATTTATAATATATCTGTTTACTTGTTATTTCAAGTTAATAATTATTTTAAATACGAGTTAAACTTTTCCGTTATCTGTTGGCTGTTTAATAAATAAATTGCCCATTTTTAGTTCTTAAGGTAATTTTTGTCTTATTCTTGATACTGTATATAGAATATGCACATATATACAACATATTAATAATTTTATATACTTTGGTATATAAACAATAATTTTATATAATATATACTTATGTAGTAACATATTCTCATCAAGAAATTTTGGATAATCTCTTTCTCTTTTCTCAAATCTAGGTATTCTATCTTCTCAGAAACAGGTTTTCCTCATTCACTACTAAAATTTTGTAATTTTATTGTATAGTTTATCATTCTTACATACTGATTTCAAGGAGTCATCTTTTGAATGAAAATTAAAACTATTACAACATTCCAAGAACAAGTATAAAAAAATCTTAAAACCAGAATCACTGGATGATGATCTCTCTATAAGATTACTAGAAAATAGGATATTTTTAGTATTAACCCAGATTATCTAGTAATTACAAAGTAAAAAAAAATACATGCTGTATTTAGATCAGTGAACACATCAGATGGTACTACCAGTCCTGTAGACTTCCAAATGTAATACATGACAAAGTATACATCACTTATGGAATATCCTTGCAAAACTCATGTAACAAATAAATCCCTTAAAACATGTTTCTAGCTGAAAGAAAATATGAGAACAAACCAAGTCATATTATGAGAAAACAGCAAAGTCTAGAATATGACATAAAGACTGCTAAATCCCCACTACACACAATTCAGAGCCAAGAATGGTCGATAGACCTGTAGTCCAGCTACTCAGGAGGAAGGAAAGTTCAAGGTAAACAGAGAAAGTTTACTGCCAGTTTGGGTAGCTTAAATTCTGCCTCAAAATAACAAGAAAAGACTGTAATTATTGTTCTTGAAAATTTCTGTTTTTTATTTATTTAAAGAGTATAAGAATTTGTACTGCTAATAAATTACTTAGTAGTTGTGAGACAGTATATTCTTTAAAAGATAATAGGTATAAACAAATGTTTTGACAATAAACTGAGAATAGTAATTCAATTCAGAAAATTCTGCATTTAAAACCTTAATTTGACAATAAACTGAGAATAGTAATTCAACTCAGAAAATTCTTTATTAAAACCTCTAATTTTCTTTAATTACAAATATAAAATAAAATGATACTGTAAGAAACTCAACTAAAAGAGTTCTTAATTTCATAACAAAATATAACTACATAGTAACCTAATCAAAGACTCAATGACAATGCCTCATTTACTCCAAAGATAAATCACCAAAAAATAATTTAATGTTTAAAATGATTTAAGCCACAGTTAAAATTTTTGACAAAGTGAACATCATTTAGTTTATGCTTAAAAATTATTTTTAAAATGAGCTTGTTTGGAATTAAGGTTATTTAGGTATATCTAATATTTAATGTAATTATTTAGGTAACAAACAACTTTCTTACCTTGCTGCATCTGTTGATGTGTTGTGTAACTTGAAGGATGGGAATATGGCATGTATCCTGCAGGGCTCTGTGGGGCATATGGACTAGGCACTGGGCTATTTTGTTGTGGCATAAATCTGTTCCCAGAGCTTGTCTGTGGTGGCACAAACCGGCTAAAACCCAAAACCCAAATGAAGTATATCAGGAAAAGAAATCAAAAGGCTATTCCTTGAAATTTAACTGTGACAAAGTTCTTTGAACTTCAATTTATGTATAAAATCTACACAAACAGAAAATAGCAAAATAACACATAAATTATTCACATTGATCATGAGTCACATCAAATAACTAAAACTTCACTTCTTTTACTATGTAAAAATCAGCATTCTATTTAGAAAAAACAATCTATGACTCTTAAAGTCTGTTTTCCAAATTTTGTTATTTATAGAAAACCTACATCAAACACATTACTTTTCTCTTTTTTAGGTGGTAATGCTGCTGGGAATTAACCCACTGAAACAAGGGTTTTGTAAATTTTAGGTAAACACTCTACTAGTGAGCTACATTACCACCCCAAACATCATTTATCAAATATTTTTCTATGTGAAATTCAATTAATAATATGGTGGTTTCTTTAGTTAATATATTACAGTAATTCTACACTCAACATTTTTAGGTGAATGTTCATGAGTGCAGCTAAGCATGAACTATTTATATATAATTCATGATTATTTAAATGTATATACTTGATATTCAATAGCATATTCATTCACCACAGAATTCAATATTTAATATATAACATATGCATAACTGTTTATTTACCTGGAGGGGCTATGTGAGATAGTGGTTTGTTGGTAATTGGAAGATGCAGGACTGTGCATGGAATTTTGAGAAAGTTTATACTGAGACATCATCATTCCTGTGCAATAGATAAAAAACACTATTATTTTCTTCTTACAATAAAGAGTTAACTCATTCTTTTAAAAGCATTTAAAAGTTCCTTTCTTCCATCCAGAAATGATTTTGTTTTGGGGAAGCAATATACAGCTACTAGGCAAACTAAATTTCAAGAACAATCAATTTTATTAAAACATAATTTTAATATAACTATTATAGTACTGAACATAGAGATGTTGCTCACAATTTTTAGAGAGCTAGGAATCGACACAGGACATCATACACTCTAGGCCGGTGTTAAAACTGAACTACACCCCCAACCTTATACACATCCCGTTAGCCTTTAGCCTTAGGACTAAGAAAAAATTTTAAATCACTTCATTTAGCTTTTGTCAAAATTCTACATACTTCTTTTAACATAGGCCTCTAACTAGTTTATTGTTATTATATAGAATTTTTTTTTAGGATGTACCTCTCCTGTGTTTAGGTACTTAATTTCACCAAATTAATTGTTTCACACCTAGGTTTTATTATTAATTTTTATCTATAGATCAAACATTTGAGTTCACGCAATTTCCATCTAAACTCTATTAACAAAGCATGATGTTCATATTTCTTCTAAAATAACCTTTTGTTACTCAGTAAGGATTAAAATAATATTTCATTAGTAAACGAAAACACGAGGATATCTTCATTTTCTTTCTTTTTTTTTACAGTTTATTTTTATGTGTATGAGTGTCTGCCCACATGTACATATGTGTACCATATGTGTGCTAGGTCCCCTTGGAGGTCAGAAGAGGACACTGGATTTCCTGGAATAGGAATTAGATGTCAGCAACCATGTGGGTGCTCAGATCCTCTACAAGGGCAGCAAGTGCTGTTACCAACTGGGCCATCTCTCCAGATCTAACTTTTAGATTCTTCTATTTCTTTTCAAGCAGGACATTGCTTCTTGATTCATGCACAAATGGCATTTTGTTATTTTAAAAAAGCAGCAGGAAAATTCAGTTAAATCAGAGATAAAATTCTGCAACTAACCCTGACTTTCTTATATGGCTTCTGGCAACTGCGAACAAATTAATATTTAAACTTTATTTCTTGTTGTTGACATGAAAAACAAAAGGTTTATGTTTATTTGCCAGTAGCACTGCAGAAGGGATGACAGCTCAACAATCAGTAGTAGAATGATGCGAGGGCTCGAGACCACTCAAAGACTACTAAAATATGAACATCTGTACACAGCAGTTTTATTCCACAACTTAATAATTTAATGACTATAAATACTGTTCCTGGTTGTCCTTTTTTGTTGTTGAATGGGGAAAGCAATGTCATAAGACAGAAATTAAAAAATTTCTTCCTCTCAATTAACAGCCAACACTTGGGTAAAGCTGAAATGACCAGTTTGAAAGTAACGACCATGTAAAAAAAGGAGCAAATAAAATCAGAACAGCTTTCTGATTACCCCAAGGTTCCAAAGACTATGACTACAGTGATGTGCGCATAGTAAAATTGCTGAGTATGAATCACATTTGCATTTAACAACAAAAAGTTATCTTTCTAAGGATGGGATATGGCTCACTTGATAAAGTACTTGTTCTGTTAAAAAACAAATATGAGGGGCTTGAGTTTAGAACTCTGGTACCCAAATAAAGAGCTCGTTGTGGCCACACACTTCTAACTCTAGTGCTGGGGTAGGTTGTAAGAGTGAAGACAGGCGAGTCCCTGAAATTCAGTAGCCAGCTAGCTTATGCTAGAAGATAAGCTTCAGATTCAGTTAGAGATTCTGTCTCAAAATATGAAAGATGCAAAGTCATTGTTGTGACATGTACACACACACACATACATGTACAAGCACATATGCACAAACCCACAACATAATAAATATCTACATAAATTAACCTTTGTTTTTAAAAATGACAACAATATTAACAAATTGTTTTAAAAATTCTACTTTTCCTTTTCACAAAATAGGATATATAGCAATATACAATAATTATACATTTTAACTAAAAATGTATACAGAATCAAACAAAATGTGTAACCTAAATAAGGCGAATGCTGTAAAACTTTTTATTATAGTAATTTATTATCCAAATTTATATTTAAAAATATAGATTACCAAAAATGTAGCATTAGTATCCTTGAATCATTTTATTTATCCAAAATTATGTTTACATTCTCTTAACCTTATTAATTCTACTAGGCCTTCTTTTAACGTTCTATTCTCATTATTTAAGAAATAGTTTATGCATGTGTTTTTGTGTCTACATTTGAATGTAGCTATCTGCAAAAGTCAAAAGAAGGCATTAGATCCCTTGGAAATGGAGTCACATAAGCCCAAAGTAGAAACAAAGAATAGTATATGCTTTTAATTAACATCTGGGCCATTTCTCCAGTTTCCCGTAGTGATATTTCATTTGTATTTTAATAAATAAAGCTTGCCTGAAGATAAGAGAGTAAAACAGCCCCAATCGTCAGCCTTACAGACCAGGAAGTGGTGACACACACCTTTAATCCCAGTAGCCATGCTAGTTCAGCACAGAAACCGGGCGGTAGTGGTGCGCACCTTTAATCACAGCCCTGGAGAGGAACATAAGACGGGAAGGGACAGCTCTCACACACAGTCTCATTCTAAAGTTTCTTGGAGGCAGAACTGCCATTTCAGACTGAGGTAGAGGTAAGAGCCAGTGGCCTTTCCTTTCTGACCTTCAGGATGAACCCCAATATCTGTTTCTGAGATTTTATCAATCATGCTACAGTTTCCTAATTTTTTTAATCAACACTAACTTTATATTCTCCTTTAGCCCCAGCACTTTCAGAATGCATAGCTTTATTTCCTTTCATCACTGTTTAATGGATCTAGTAAATCCACAGCCATGCACTGTGTATCTGTTTTCAACTGAGAGGTAAAAGGAGCATAACTGAGTTGTGAGGAATAGGTAGGAAATATGTAATTGCTTTAACAAAACAAACAAAATAAAACAAAAAATTCAATTCACATAGAAAAATATAAACAAAATAAAAAAACAGTATTATATAAAAATATTCATATACAGAAAAAGAACTAAGAAACATAATGGAAAGCTGCATGGAGACATTGCTGAAAAGTAAGCTAGAATGAATCTGATGATATATTTTTTTTTAAAAGTGAACCAATTAGCTAACTTGGACCTTTCAGAATTGCCTAAACTATTCCTAGTTTAACCTTGAGAGTTGAGGATAAACTTGGATTTGCTAAACACAGCTAAATTCTAGAAGACAATGTTTCTCTAGCTTTTAGGTACAGTTAAGTACATAACAATGATATCTGTGATGGATATTAAAATTTAACCTCCCTTATAATACTTAGAATAAATAAAAGCTTTGTTACTAATAATATAAACTGAGTTTTACTGGTAAGGCAAAATGAGTATTATGTCAATTCATAGATAACCATGAACACTGTTACTAAAAATAACAATATATCTATAAAATACATGCTCAAATGTTTTCATATATTTTCATTACTGAAATATTTCTTCCAAACTTTCTAATTTTCTAAAAGCAAAATTTCTAAAGTTCACTTAATAAATACATTTCAAGATACCTAAAAAAACCTCAAAATTTTAATTTCCAAGGAATTTAATTACATATTAAACCACAGGACTAATTACTAAGTTTCCTTCTTGCTCTTGTCTTGATGCAAAATATAAACAGACATTTTATAGGTGAAAAGCCAGCTCTAGTTAAAGACACTTGAATTTAATCATGTGTAAAAACAGTATTCACAAACATGCACTATAAAAAAAGAACCTCACCACTTTGTACATATCTGTTCTGTATGCTTTTCTCCCTGAAGACATTTGGACTCCTTGCCAGGACGGCCTGCAACAAGACTGGTATATCACCTTCTGGGTCATCGCTCCCAAGGTTATCTTTCAGTTCTCTGGCATTGAAAAAAAATTATAAGCATGATTAATTTCTTAAGAAGACTTATAGAATAAAATCATATACTTCAGTAGGCCCAAGGCACAGATTTTCCCAGAAGAAAGGAAATTATCAAAAACAACAGAGAGGAGTGACTATAGACAACAACCCCACTTCATTTTTCTAGGGCATGGGAAAGGGAAACTGAAACCATAATTTAACAAAACAACACAATTATTTGAATGTTCATGTCAATTTTAAGAAAGAAAAGCAGGGTCTATTACATAGTAATAATTAACAGATACAGAAGTGTTGATAATGTTAAGAAGCTACTGTTTGAACTTGAAATATTTGTTTTATTTGGTTTGGTTTTTGAGACAGGCTTTCTCTATGTAACAGTCCTGGCTGTCCTGGAACTCGCTCTTGTAGACCTGGCTGTCCTGGAACTCGCTCTTGTAGACCAGGCTGGCCTCGAACTCACAGAGATTCGCCTGTCTCTGCCTCCCAAGTGCTGGGATTAAAGGCGTGTGCACCACCACTGCCTGGCTGGACTTGGAATATTTTGACTCTCCCTTATGTCCGAACATGAAAAGAATGCAACTTTCTTGGAACTGTTCTCTCAATAAAATAACCAATGTTGCAATATTAATTAAGAGAAGACATACAGGTTATGTCATTTTTCTATCTTATACTGGTTTTTCAAATAAAGTCATAGTACGAGGCAGAACCAAACAAGTGATAAAAATAAACACAGTAGCAATTCTCAGTAAACATCTAAGTAACTGGCAAATTAGATAGTGACTGGAAACAGTGTCTTCAATTTTTTTTCCATTCAAATACTAAGCCTAACCCTGCTTAGTTTCTGAGCTCAGTGGGCATTGAGTGTGTTCATGAAGGAATGGCAATGGATTCTAATTTGTTTTCTAGATTACCACTGTTCCATACCCTGTTTCAACTTGGTAGAAGTTTAGAACTGATCTCTGAAAGTTGTCCTTTGACCTCCACAAACTCACACACCCTGGCACATACATGTGCAAACACAGAAACTCATTGGATCCAACAATAATTACCTAAAATAGGGCACCCAACAGAGACTCAATAAATTCCTGGGAATAATCTTAAAGAAACTTCCTATATAATAAATCCTAATTTTTTTTACATGCCTTTCCCTTACCTCTTTAAATATTCAGAAACCACTGCAGAGTATGTATAGGCATAAGCAACTGTGTAATATCTAGACAATGGAATTTCTAGAGTAATTAAAACATGAACATTATAGTTCCTTCTGGTTTGTAAGCAGCCATTTCTTAGTTTCTTCACCAGAAAAGTCACATTTAATAAGTTCAACTAGTCAACTTGGAAATTGTCCCTCAAATATGTACTGCATCTAATATGCTTCATCTTTTTCCTAAATAATGAATCTTTAAACTTGAAAAATTAATTATGATTGGAAGTTTATATGAATACTATTCAATAGTAGGTTATAATGGGATGAAAGTGACAGATCTTACTTGAGAAAAGCTTGTTATTATACGTGTGTATGTACAGGTATATGCATGTCATGACACACATGCAGGGCTGGTAGATCGCTACTTTTACCTTCATGTCTATTCTGGGGATGGAACTTAGGTCCTATCAGGTTTGAGTGGCATATACTTTAGTCACTGAGTCCTCTCTCTGTACCCAGATGTTACTGTTAAATATATTCTATGCTGTAAAGTAAAGCTCGTAAAGTATGCAATATTTTTAGATTGAAAAACATATTAAGTACACACTCATTGTTTAGCTCAATTTTATTTTTAAAAGTCTACTGTATGAAAACATACACCTATGTTCAAATGCCATAGTCAGTTCCAAGAAAAAGAAACATTTTACTTCCCAAGGAGTTAATTATACTCAGCATTGTATTCCAGTGCCTAGAAATTTACTAGATTACTCCAATACTATGAAAAAAGAGAAGGTAAGTTTTATGAGCACATTTAAATCTTTATGCAGATGATATCAGTATCATTTCCGTAAGTTGAAAAGATCTGCATCGATGTGTATGGGTCAAAACTACTGTCATAAATCGACTATGACCTACCTAAATCTCTTTAATGTCTCCTCAAAATTGGCTATAATCTCACTTGTCTACTGACATTTTCTTTTCTTCCTTTTTAGAGAGAGGGTTTTACTAGGTAGCCCTGACTGGCCTGGAATTTGTTATGTAGACGAGGCTGGCCTTGGACTCATAGAGATCTGCCTGCCTCTCTCTCTGGATACTGGGATTAACGGCATAAGCCACCACTCCTAGTCGGGCACTGACATTAAAAATAATGTATGAACTTGTGTGATAACTCAGGCATATTCTAGTCCTCGCAAGGTTGGCAAGAAAAGGACAGCGGGTCCAAGGTCAGACTGGGTTTTAAGGTGAGGCTGTCTCAAAAACCAAAGGTAGGCTGTGGAAATAGCTTTACTATCAGAGGCATACCTACCATATATGAGACCCTGGAACTGAGTCCCAGCACCACATAAGCCGAGCCTGGTGGCACCACATGAAATACTCAAGAAGAGGTAGCAGAACACCAGCTGCACGGCAAGTTCAAGGCCAACCTGGGATACACGAGACCCACCACAAACAACCTCCCTCCCCTGCCCCAATATGAATCTGAATGTTTGGGAAATTACTTAAAAAGGAATGCTGATTTTTCTTAGCAAGACAAAACCTTTTTACTTTTAGATATAAAATTAATTGTACTTACATGTGATCTGTTGATACCTGGTTGAGACTATGGACAAGCTGTGAAACCAAATTGTCATCCCTACAGGCCAAAAGGCAGTTCACCTCTTCTGCTATTCGTGAGTTAAAGAGGAGGCTCTTTGTAGTTGTAGCAGGTAAAGGAGATGGAAGAGGCAGCTGGTTCAGGACTATTCAAGGGAAAAGAAGATTATTAGAAATTGACTGACTATAAAAAGTCTTTCTATACATGTGCGTGTTTCTATAAATTTTAGGACTAAAAATAAGTTATAAGTATCAATGTGACAAATGACTGGAAAACATTACTCTTCACTCTGAAAGCCCTCTCAAAACACCACAGGCCACTGCAAACCATAGTACTAGAAATTACTTAGCTTCTTTGTAGTCATGCTCAATTTTCATTTAGAAACTTGAATGAACTAAATAAAACACAACTTCGAGACATAAGGTTGGAAGGTAACTTATCTACAAGATAGATCAGATTAGTAGCACTCTCAAGACAAATAAACCCAAGAACACTACCTGACTCTATAGTACACTGATATGCAATATAATTTTAAAAGCTTAAGAATAGACAAAAACAAATAACTCACAGTAGAATATTCAGAGTACAACATTCCTAAAGAACAATAAAAATTCTTGCCATAAATTCCTAAACAGTTCTTTTTTCCACTCTACTCTAAACAGCAAACAAACAAAAATAAATATTTTGCAGCTTAAATTATACTATTTAATGTTAGCACATTTAATGAGGATTTGTTAATTTGTCTAAAGGTTAAAAAATTCCAACTAAAATATTGGATATCATGCTTTTGGGGTAATTTCAAACCACCTCCATAGTGTTATTATCATACTGCTCTCACCAATAAGCAACATGATATTCAAAACCCAGCACCACTAGAATTTAGGTAAGATGGGCTCTCAAGTTCTCATTGCTGGAGAGCAATTTCAGCTGCTGTTTTTATAAATGCATTCTAAAAAAAGTCCTTATTCTTATTTGTCAACATGTTTCTTTAGTTTTGGCATTTCTTAAAGTTTTGTGTCATGTTTTAAAAGTCTTTAGGAAACAGAAATTAATTTATGTATTAGATAGCAATATTAATTTTGCTACTCCCACAGGTTCAACAATCAAATATATTATTCGTTTTTCCGTTTTTTATAACATTAAAGATAATTTCAAGTGTCTCTAAAACTGAATGTTCGCAAACAACAAAACTTAGATAAATTATCCAAACTTACGGTCTGTGAGACTAGCAATCCCCGCAAGAGTAGTTATGGGGACATGGGGCATATCCCCATTCATCCTGAAGTTCTGGAATGGTGTTGCCAAGAAAGTACTTAGTTCAGGTGCCAGCTGTCATTACTTTCCATTTCCCAAACTGCAATACACACACAAAAGAAAACCACATATTATTTGTGGAACTATGTCAAATATATGACTAGTACAGGGATGCTTAATCATTTAAAAACTAATCTCAGCTTCTATGTGTTCAATCTATTTAACAAGTCATCTATATATAATACCACTTACCATATATGAGACACTGCAAAATGCTTTGAATACATTAAAATTTAGGCCTCACAACAACCCGGGTACAGAAGGTTACTACTGTTTTCTGCATTTTACTAATAAGGAAAGATGTAATTACAGGGAGTTTAAAGTAAGTAGTGGAGTGGAATTCAAATGACATAACCTGGCTCCAGAGTTTGTTTCTTAACTACTGGGATATACTGCCAGAGAGGGGTACTTAAACTTGATAAACACTAATTCGTTTCCAAACTCTAAATACATTTCAATTTTTACTTACAAATCTGACTTTAATTTCTTGTCTAGTTAGTTCTCTTTTCACTCTCTTAAATAGACTTTACTCTCCTGTGAAGAATATCTATCTTATCAGATTCTCTTGGATTCTTCTTGTGTTTTTGTGTGTGTGAGCATCTCATTATGATAGTCTCCCTATGTAAAAAGATTTTTATTCTCGTTTATTTTAAATCCTACAATTCAAGATCAATATTTAGTATTTATCATGATATAATTCATCATTTTATATGTTTGTACACACATATAAAGGATACCTTGCAATATTGAACATTTTCTCCCTTTCAATGTCTCCATATTTTTTTCTTCTTAGTTTCAATTTACAGCTTCAGTAACATTTTTGTATGAAAGACAATATGACATTCCAATCATCTGTGCATTAATTACAAACATGCTTTTAATAAACTGCTTTAGTATATGCTACATCAAAACTAAATTGTCTATTTAGTTTTTGTTAATGAATTTCTTTTCCAGTGCTGGGAACGGAAACCTGGGCTGCACACGCACAAGCCTCCGTTGCTCAGCTGCACTTCTCAGCAGCTGTTTCCGGTTTAAATGTCTCCATTTTCAACACTATTTGTCAGTTATTTTTAAGAGAACCTCTAAAAGTTTTTGAGTTGTAAACTTCCAATCACTTGAGATAAATGGCTTCCCTTATTCATACATATTAACCCAACTTTGCAAGCAAAATGGGTCAACAGGTAAAGCCAGATGCTAGGAAGCTTGAAGGTCTGAGTTTAGTCCCTGGAACTCACAAAGTAGAAGGAGAGATCTGACTCCGACATGTACAGTACGCTGTGGCCTAACCACACCCACACCAGACACTCGCACCCCTCAAACAAAAATATTTTTTGAGTAGATATGTACGTGGTACTTAGAATCCTTCTGCACATTTTAAATTATAAATATAGGCAAACAAGTTATGCAAAATACAGATGTAAGGCTTAGCAGTTACAAAGTGAACATTCATAGCACCAAACAGAAGGACAGCACCTAATTCCTTAGAGGTAATAGCTATCCTGTCATTATAATCACTTCTTGTCTTCTTCCACTAATTTTTATATCTATATACTTATTAATGGGCAGCTGAGTAACAACCCCTGCCCACATCTTTTCTTGATGGGTGACTAATAAAATTTGTTGGTAAAAGCCTACTGAAAAAAATGGCAAAAGAAACAATAGAGGAAAGACGTACTTACTATTGCCTATACTCTAGTCCTTCTGCTCCAGTTTGAACTTCCCTTGTTAATTTAATATTCTAAGACTCACTAAAGAAATTTAAGCAACACTACACATTTAGCAGCAACATGAAACACTTTAAAATATAGAATAGAAATTAAAATCTGAATGAAACAGGTCACTAAAAACCAATGTTTGTTTTAAATTTATATCAACAGGGAAATTTCAATGTACCAAATCATCAAATGCAAATTATTTACAGAACATCATAAAAATATTTTGTTATTCACTTACAGTTCATTGTCATACACATAAACTACTATATTTAAGCACATTTGATTCAGATAGGAACTAACAAACAGTAAGGAGAGGGTTCTCTTGGGGAAATACCTGACTTTAATTTACTAAGTAGACTGTACAACAAATCCAACCTCAAGCTAAGGATTTTAGCCTAAAAATGACCACATATAAATTGGGATAACAATAAAAGCAATCATGAGACTGTATGTTTCTTAGTGGTGTGCACGTATTTACACACTCTGACATCAATTCAAAATGGAATAAAAAAGGGGGGGAGGGACATAATAGTATCTACACAGGCAGCAATGCTTTAACTACATGGTGAGCAAATGATTACAATCAAAACTAGTTCCAGGACAGCTAGGGCTGTTACATATAGAAACCCTGCTTCGAAAAACAAAACAAAAAAACAAACAAAAAACCACATCACTCAACCATATTAATTTCACAGGAATCTAAGAGTATGAAGAGTATAAATTGGTAGAAATACTTAGAATTTTCACTATACTTATTAAGAGTAATCTGTAGAAATACTACTTTCTATTAGAAAGAGCAGCCAGTGCTCTTAACTAGGAATGCTATTTTTTCATAGACTTGTCACTCTATAACAAAAGTTATTTATGACAACAGAAACAAATAATGTTAATACAAAAGCAAAATATCCATTATGATACTAATAAATAAATCAACAAATTATACTAAGTAATAAAGATCTTAAGAATGGCTTGTGGTTTAATGAAAGACTGCTTAGTTACAACAAGATACTACTTCAATTTAGTTTACTATAATGAGTCTGAAGAACCTGTAAGTACTTGCCAAGCATTGTTTTTTTGGGGGGAAACTCCTTTTTTTTAAATTCATTACTTTCCCTTCAAATTTTATGATTCCTTCATTCAAGGAAAAATGCAAATAAAACAAGTGGCAAAAATTATAATAATATTCAAATTGGTATGGGTCTGCAATAGAATATCTGCTGGCAGATTTTGTGGAAGACTTTGTATCTTACAGCAAACTGAAATGCACATGTAATCTTGCCTCAAGAATTTCACTTTTAGAAAGTATCTTGGCTATCCTGGGTTTTTTGTTTTTCCATATGAAGTTGATTATTGTTCTCTCAAGGACTGTGAAGAATTGTGTTGGGATTTTGATGGGGATTGCATTGAATCTATAGATTGCCTTCAGTAAGATTGCCATTTTTACTATAATGATCCTTCCTATCCAAGAGCATGGGAGATCTTTTCCATTTTCTGGTATCTTCTTCAATTTCTTTCTTCAAAGTCTTAAAGTTCTTGTCAAATACATCTTTCACTTCTTTGGTTAGTGTTACCCAAGATATTTTATTTGATTTGTGGCTATTCTGAAAGATGATGTTTCTCTGATTTCCCTCTCCGCTTCTTTATCCTTTGTGTATAGGAGGGC
>LOJH01042753.1:0-14131 GCA_001685095.1 Ellobius talpinus
CTTCTGAAGTCTTTGATGGAGTTGAAGAATAGATAGTAATAATATAGTTTTCCTAAGTTATGATAAAAGATAAAATAGATATAGATATTATAACTGTAATTCTTGCTTGATACCTGTTTTGTTATATGTAATTTTCTTGTGTTAAAGTTAAAACCTTACTTTTTATCTAAACAAAAAATGGGGATTCCCCTCTGTATGCTGTGAATACCATTGGTGAATAAAGAAACTGTCATGGCCTATTGATAAGGCAGAACTTAGGTAGGCAGGGAAAACTAAACTGAATGCTGGGAGAAAGAAGGCAGACTCAAGTGAGAAGCCATGGGGCCACTGCCAGAGACAGACATGCTGAAACTTTGCTGGTAGGCCAGGACCTCATGGTGATGCACAGATTAATGGAGATAGGCTAAATTAAGATGTAAGAGTTAGCAAATAAGCAGCTAGAGGTAATGAGCCAAGCAGTGATTAAAATAATATAGTTTCTGTGTGATTATTTTGGGGCTGAGCAGCCGGGAAATGAACAAGCAGCCCTCTCACTACAGATAATTGAAAATAAAAAAATTAAACTACAAAACTGAAAGAGTGGAGTGAAAGATGCAGAACTGTTCTTTTCTGTAAAAGAACCACAAAAGTGGACAAAATACATGGGAAAAAAAGCATTTTAAATATTGGACCACAGTGAGCTAAAGATGGTGATCCATGAAAAACAGATGGAGACTGCTATAGTTACAGTTACCCACTAGCTGCTGCCTGGAGAGAATTTCCAAAATGTAGTTCAAGGGAAACCATATCAAACATGGAATGGGCAAACATAGGTGAGGATTTGGGAGAATCCTCATTAAAACCTACGATGTTCCTAAAAACCAAGTCCCAGAGAGGAGAGATCAGTCCAGGGATTGAACTGGGCATGTCTGCAGTGATTTCTCCTCCAAATATTCTGCAGAGTACAGACCAGCACACGCTCATGCAAACTTCCCTGAAGCTGAAGAAACATTCAGAAGGACAAGAGACTGACATGCGCTTGGCTTGGATGGTGGCATATCACCAGCCAGAATGGGAATCCTCATGTAAGTCAAGGACAGAGTGTTCAGCAGTGTTTATTTGCACAAGGAATAGCTGGCCCCAGACTAACTGTGGCTCTGCTGCTACCTAAGACATTTCAAAAGACAAGACCCAAATTGTCAAATTTTTCCCAAGCATCTTAGCTGTATCCTATAAGGCTCAGAATATGGTTATAAGTATACAAAAATATCTAGCTTCCAACAAGGTAAAATTCACAATGTCTAGCATGCGGGGGGTGGGGAAGAATTATCAGACAAGAAAATGAAATGACAGGAGGAGGGAGGGAGTGAAGGAAGAGACCTCTACCAAAAGAGCCATAACTGACTTCAGCATTGGCTTGGAAAAACAGTGGATCTCTGTGTCAACTAAGATCTGCCTTTAAAAGGAGGGAGAGAAAGAAAGAGACAGGTGAAAGAGGCAAACAGCATTGCATGCTGTTGAAGCTATGACTAACACACGTCTCAAGTGTCTACTCCAAGATGATGCATGCATAGATAATTAAACTAGCAATGTGTATATTTGTAAAACTGGATCAGAGTAAAAAAACATGGTTAAAAATACATGTTTTATTAAGTTCTGAATGTTTCTTACATCATTTCTATAGTTTTAAACTTGATAGATTTATAACTGTTTGTTAAATAAATATGCCAAAGGAATTTAACCTAATTTATAATTCCTTATAATATATAATTGTTTTAATGTTAATTATTAACAATTCCATGGTATGTATATTTTACATAGAGCCTTGTATATGCCACTGATTAATTTCTTAAGATCAATTGTGTGACATGGCAGAGACATAGGTATAGATCAAGTGTTTCCTTCTGGCAAAAAAATGTTTCCCACAACAAGATCTTTCTGTCTTCAGTCCTAGAGCTGCTACTCAACTCCACTCTTAAAGGCAAATGTGCATCCATTGCTCTAATGGAGCTAATGGCTTGATAGCCGTTGAAATGAACCAGGGATTCTCATATTTGGTATAAATTTGTATTTTTTATTCATAAATTACCTACCTGATGCCTTCTGCCTAAGTAAAATAATAAAGAATTAATGTAAAGAAGCAAATGTAAAGGGTGGAACACATTAAAAAGTTACTTGGACCAATGCATGTGATTAAAAGGTAAATGGCCAGGAATAATTGGATCTTATAAAATGAACAAAGGATGTTATTAGATCTAACTTAAAGTATTTTATTGTATATTTTTTGTGATAGAGATTGATGGCTAGTACATAAATGCAGATTATATATTGATGAGGAAAAATTGAAGTTCCACATAGATCAAGACTTACCAGAGAACTTCCTCTCATGTTAATTTCCCACTCTGGGACTCACTAAATTGTCAATGTAGTGCTGACTTTAGAGAATTTTATAGAAGAGAAGATTATGAATATAGATACTTGCTTATATATTTAAAGAAAGGTGGCGGGCTGTACACTTTTTCTGTGGGCATAAGGACAAATGCTTATAGATTGCTGTTAGGGATTATGGTGGTTTAGTCAATTACTAGTTATAGATTCTCTTCTAATAACCGTGACTTCACTAGCTCTAAGTAATTAGCTAGGTTTCCAGTCCCAGGCATGGTTTCCAAGGAAACTTCTCTTTGCAGCATAGGAAGACCACTACAGAAATCCACAACCAATCAAACTTCAGCGCCATGGAGCCCAGTCCCAATGGATACATCTACAAAAGGACCCCATATGTAAGGCTCAGGGACCATTGAGGAAGAGGGAGTGGAAAGGTTCTAAGAGTTGGAGAATCAAGGAGTTTGCTGTGAGACTGTGTCTCCTCATCAAGTCAGAAGCCATACCCGTAAACTCTTATCAACATTACTAAACAAACAAGAGCTGAACGAGGATGACACCAGCAGACAAACCAAAGTGCACGGGAAAAGCCCGTGAGGCCTCAGTGCTGCACAAAGAACAACAGATCCTCGAGAAGAGTGGGAGCGAAGAGCTAGTCTTTGGCAGGGAACATAACAATTGTTCTCTGCCAAACAGTCCTGGAAACATGCAAGTAGCACCATCCAGGTGGAACAGGTCATATTTAAGAATATATATGTATATGCATGTATGCATAACAGAACAATTAGTGGGAAATGAGGTCATGGATTTGAAGGAGAGTGGAGAGAGGGCGTGTGGGAAAGAGTGAAGGGAAGAAAGCGGAGGGAGAAATGTTGCATTGTAATTTCCAAAAAAAACCAACACACACACACACACACACACACACACATTCTCCCTTAATTAAATGGGTCACTCCAAATGCTGGTGTCAGTTGGACCTGGTCCTCCCTTTATCATGTGCAAATGAAGGGCTGCAAATTAACAGTCAAAGTTAATGGGAACACGAGCAAATGGAAAGAAATCATTTAAAAAATAAGAGTTATTCCCATCCAGGACTAGAGTTAATACGCAACCAGTATGCGTTATAACAATTTGGCAGAGATTGTTTAAAATAGCAAAAGAAATTTTTAAAAATCAATTTTAGAGCTACAGATAAACAATTTCTCTTTAGAGCAGGAAGGGACTGGCAAGATTATCTTGTCTAAGCCTTCATTTTACAGTTGTCAAAACAGATATCAAAACAGGTAAAGTGCTCTCCCCAGCCTCCCAGAAAGTTGGCGGCATGATTTAATTCTCCATCATCTGTCACACTAGTGTTCCCTCTCTCCCTCTTGATTACTGTCTCTCACGCTCCATTCTTCACAGAAAAGTGAGGTTCCCTCTGCAGAATGTAATTGCCTTTTCCAACTGGCAAAGAAAGTGGGAGTCTTGGATTGAAACATGGATTTCCAAGTGGATTAGAGATTACTGGAGGAAGAGACCTATATCAATAGTTGACATCACTTGGCGGCACACTGATGCACTTGGTCCACTGCGACAGAGGAAAGTTATTGTCTTGGCAGCCCATTTCTATCTCGCATCCTAAAGCAATTCTCATAGCCTGGCTCGGCAATTGGACCTCATGTGTAGTGGTTCCATGCACTGACTTGTGCTGACCCAGGCACTCACTGTCTTCCTCAAACAAATGGAGACAGCTCGGAAAACCCTTTCTTCAGGCATGCTGCTCCTTTGCCTGATGTTCTGCCATCAGGTGTTTGGACCTCTGTCCAGATATCCCAATGTAGCCAACATTTCTCCAGGGAGAGTTCCTATTCCTGTATACAATTTCGTCTTTAGTATACAGGCCAGGCTTATAAAACTACAGCTAAACGTGAATATAAAACATGACTATGTAGAGATGCGATAGCTGGGTGCACTCTCTGTAAGGACACTGTTACTAATACCACTGCCTACCTAGCTCATGAAGGCAACAGTCTCATTGCGAGCATTTCTTAGTATTTTCTCTCTGTGTGTTTGGCTCTCTGTCTCTCTGTCTCTCTCTGTCTCTGTCTCTCTCTCTCACACACACATTTATTTATTTATGTATACGAGTGCTCTGTCTTCATGTGCATGAGAAGGATTCAGATCCCCTTTTAGATGGTTGTGAGCCACCATATGGTTGATAGGAATTGAACTCGGGACCTCTGGAAGAGCATTCAAGTGCTCTTAACCTCTGAGCCATCTCTCCAACCTCCCACAGTGCTCTCTTAAGCTTACAAACAATTAAACATGAAATATTTATGATGAGATTTTATAAAAGTGCAGTCTTCATGCATTTGCATTTATGCCATATTTTCCTAAGTTTCAGAGTCTTGGCTGTGTTCAAAATGATGGATTTCCCAGTGTTATTTGCTTACCATGTTATTTTAGATGCAATCGTGAGGTTCTATTATCCAATGATGGCTCAGCTCAGTACTCACACATGACATGCACTGTTGTGGGGCAAGCTGAGAGCTGAATAGTCCCACCACCCTGTACTACCCATCCCAAGAGCAGAGCCCAGTTGTACCCAAAGGCCATTGTCCTGAAGGAAAAGGAAGAAGGAAAACTACATGAGGGATTCTCGGCATTCTTAGAGACCATGGAAGGCTCACTTAACTTCAAGGTTTTAGTTTCCTCCTCCATAAATGGATAATCATAGTCCCTGGCTCTACCAGAAGGTTGTTCCGAGTATCAAAAGAGATAATGATGGTGAAAGTGCTCCATTAACTACTTTATAAGTAGATGTGTGTCGAGCAGGCAGACCTGGCTGCCTCTGCAAAGGGCAGGGTTAAGGATCCACAGGACTTGGGAGAGGCAGTAAAGCAACATCAGTGCCAGGAAGCTATTTGGTTGATGATACCTTCTCCCTGCCAGATATGCATATGTACATGTATGTGTGTGTGTGTACATGGATGTGTATCACGAATCTCTTTGCATTGCTCTAACAAAAGTACTATATATTGGCAACACATGAATAATGGAAATTAATTTCCCACAATTCTGAGGGTTTGAAAGTCTAAGATCATGTCACTGACTGACAGTTGTTAAGGTTTGTGTTTATTCCAAATAGTTTGACTAGCAACATTCTTGAATTTTTTGGTATATTTATTCAGCTATCATATTTATTTGTATTTATTTGATTTTTATAATGTTAAGATTTGTTTCATTTTTAATTATGGGTCATCACATATGTCTCTGTGGAGGTCTGTGCATGTGAGAGCAGATGTCTGCAGAGGCCAGAAGAGACTGTCAGATGCCCTAGAAGTGGAGTTAAAGGTGCTTGTGGACCATCTACATGGGTGCTAGGAATTGAAATCAGGTCCTCTGCAAGAGGCGAAGGCAGGTCTCCAAACCCTAATTTTTGTTCATGTGTATGCACGCATGTTTTTATGAATGTCTGCCATGTGTGTATGTATGTGTGTGTGAGAATCTGTGTGTGTGTTTATGTGAGTATCTGTGTTTATATGAGTGTCTGCTGAGTGTGTCTATGTGTTTGCCACGTGTGTTTGAGTGTCTGTGTGTGTGTCTGTATGAGTGTCTGCCATGTTTGCATGCATGAGTGTCTGGTATGATGTGGAAGTGATGGTGGAGCGATGGTGGAGTCACTGCAGCTGAAGGTCAGATAGTTCTGAATTTCCTAATATCCATGCTGAGAACTGAACTTGGGTTCTGTTGAGAACAAGTACTCTCAGCAACCGAGCCATCTCTTCAACTCTCATTCATTAATTTTCGTCATAATTTTGGAACTAAATGTTTGAATCACAGAAGATAGATATAGGACTCAAATTTTGGTGATGTTGCTCAATGGTCTTCTGAAATAACTGAATTTCCAGTTTCCAATCTAGAAGTGCATGGACACCACAATTGCTCCACGTCCTTGACAATACTTTTTTTGTTTTGTGTTTTATTTTTGCCCTTTCTATGGGTGTCTTAACTTTCTATAGCTATATAATAAGTTGACACAAACTTACAGGCTTAAAACAATGCACATTTATTTCACAGTCATTGTGTCTTAGAGTAAATTTTCTCTAGGATTTCTTCTCGGAGTCTTAGAAGGCATGATGAAGATGGTATCAGCAACGTCCTCACCTGGCATCCTTCCTAGACTCAAATCTGTCCCTCGGGTCATCCAGGTTGTTGACTGAATTCATTTTTAGCATTGCTGGATGACAGACGGCCCCAGGGTGTTTCCTGATGGATGACAGATGCTACAGTAAAGTCCTTGAAGCCGGCTGTATCCTGGGATTCTACCTCTCTCTCCTCGCTGCATGCTCAGACCACCAGTGCTGCCAACTTCGTGAGGACCAATCTGTATCTCTCAGTAAACACAGAGTCTAGGAAATGTCACTCCTAATGGGAATAGCATCCATTATCCCTGCCATGTTCTGTCGGTGAGGAACAAATGAAAAAGAGGACTCTCCATAGAGGTGAAGACACCAAGAGGCTGGTGTCACTGTGGATGGCTTGTAGAATTTGTCCCTCACAGTAATTGGATCAGACTGCACTTTTAGGTACAGTGAATGACTATTTTCTCTTTGGAACTAACGGAGGGAAAAAAAACCATTTAGCTAGTAAGTTTGTTGTGAAATATCCAGATTATTGTTTTTTCTCCATCGTGTGAATAAAATTTTCTCTATTTTGCTTTGCCCATCTAACTCTGGACTCCAAATACACATCTCAGCTTTCATGTCCCAGGTAAATCCTCCTATTTATATAGGCTTTGTATTCTGCCATCTCAAGTGTGTGTTATTTTAATTGAACAATAAAGGCACAAACTTGAATCGTAGTCTAAGGTCGTCCAGAAATTTTGGATACACTGCTGAAATACATGGATTTCTTGTTCATCTGCCTGGAGGTGTGACTCAGCCTTTTCTTCCTTCCTTCCTCTGAACAGCAGGAAGCATCACTTTGTGTTATTAAGCCTTGGCAATTTCACCCCAGAACACACAGCATTTTGGGAGCCAGTGCTGTGATTTCAGGTTTGTTGAGCACTTCTCCTAGCTGCATAGAGTGTTTGGAACCTTCCTAAGGAAGATAATAACTATTAAACGTCACCTGGCCAATGTGTCCGTGGGATCACGGATTACAGTGGAATCTTCCATATTGATCACAAGAAAATGTGATGGGTATCGTTCCTTCAGGCTAAAACTGGAAATGTCACCCAGCTAGACAAACACTGCATTTCCCAATGTGTCATTCACTGCAGTAAACACTGTCACAGATGGCAAAACGCAACTGCAGGCAGCCAAACACAGTATAGTTTAAGAACTAATGTAGACCAAGGAAATTTGAAAACAATAATTGTTTGGGTGAACTTCTGGATTCACTGGTTCCTTAAACCCAGGAAGTACAAAAGATTCTCTTATAATTTTTTTTACCTTGAATGATATTTTAATTTCTGACAACCCTATTAACAGAAATATATTAAAAGAAATTTGCATGACGGGAAACAAATTTCCAAATATAGCAACATACTCGTAGGAGAGTGATTGCATCTAACACGAAAAATGTCACAGGGATAATTCCACCTGGTGCGTCTTTGAACTGTGTTTATAATAAGACTAAAGAGAAACTCCTTCAGGTTTGACTTCCCTTGCAAGGAAGTGGGAAATGTATGCCAAAATATTCAGAACTCTGAAAGAAACACCTGAAAATTATTTATAGCAAATAAAATCCAACTCTCATGAGCAGTGAATTTTAATTTCTGCTGAACAGGAAAAATGATTATTCCTTAAATGTAGTTTTGTAAGTAAAAGTCACCGGTAATTGAATATTTATGCAACACACTGAAAGAGTCCTGAGCGATGATCAAGGTATCTTATGTTTATTAAAACTCAAGAAGTTAATCCATTTTCTTTTTCTTTCTTTCTACTGGCTTTGTTGTTTTGGTTTTGGGTTTTTGTTTTTTGTTGTTTTGTCTTGTTTGTTTGTTGTGGTTCTCCTACATAGCCCTGACTATCCTGGCACTCACTATGTAGACCAGGCCAGCCTTGAACTCATAGAGAGCCACCTGTTTCTGCCTCCTGAGTGCTGGGATTAAAGGCGTGTGCCACCCTGACTAGAGATTTTATCTAATTTAATTTCATGCTTTGGTGTTTTATTTTTTTAATTTTACAAGAAAAAGAATCCTTGGAAAGAATTTTAAGAAGCATCTCTTCTATTATACATGCCCAATTCTAAAATTTTCCTTTGAAACAATGTTCTGTAGTGAAGGCTGTCAGTTTTGAATTACTTAAATAAAGGTCATACCTCTGAAGAGTGATGTGAACCATAACCAACTGGCAGTAAGTCCCTCCTTGTGAAACAATGATGACTTTTACTAACTCTGGCATAGGACACAAAAGCATCCCATTTTGGGGATGTATCAACAGGAAATGAGGACCAGGAATTTGAATCCCCTCAGTTTCAAGTCAGAGGCAAACAAGTACTGCAGACCATCCAATGTGCAAGGGTGATATATATGTTCATGTGTTATAGGTAGACACAATTAATATATACTTCAAGGATACTATAAGACAGTGGTATTGTGAATGTAATAGCTATTATTGTCTCCACTTGCTAGAGGGACAATGCTTAGAAAGTTCCAGAGGCAACACAACCAGGCAATGACAGACTTGGAAGTCAATCTTTGGTGAGTCCGGTTCTGTGGCCAAGGAAGTTCCTCGTTCTATTGGTATGTATCATGTAACATCCCTCTGACTTGTGTTCCCCTACTCCTTTGCCAGAAGCCCATGTGACTGGTTCAAATGCACAAATCCAAATGCCAATAGTGTTAATAAAGTAGAGAAGGAGAAGCACATGCCTACGAGGTTCATAAGGCTGCAAACTATGCTAGCAGGAGACATCCCAACAACCCCAAACTGGCACTTGGAACTGCATTGACATTCAGCTCCAGTGTCTCGCCCCTATTTCAACAGTCTGCCATCAGCCACTGGTAGAATACCAACGCTATGTCCTGCCTCTCTCAATGCTTTTTGTTCTCCCTTCCTTTACTTATAAAACAATGCCCCAAATCCATCCAAAGGACAAAAGAACATGTGAAGACACAATACAGCATTCCCTTTTAACTAATTTTAACCTTTGTTATTGTAGTTTGATTATGAATGGTCCACTATGTAGCCATACTTTATGGCTATGCTATATGTGTATATTATGTGTTCATCTCTAGGCTTCTTCTGTTAATGGATTTTTGTTTCTTATCCACTCCAGAGATTTCACGGCATTATTTCACTAAGCATTGCTTTGCCACAGCCCTTCTCTTTCCTTTGCGCAGGACTGGAATTGCATGAATCATAAGTGTTCTGCCTTATTCTTGCATTTTAAAAGACAGTCTTGTTACATTGTCCAGGACAGCTTGGAATTCTCTGGGAAGTCCTAGCTGGCCTCAGACTTTATAATTCTTTTGCCTCAACCTCCTACCTGCTGGGGTTATAGGCACGCACCACCTTGTCCAGCTTCCCATATCTCTTAGACTCTCCTATATTATATATTTATTATATTATACAGTTTATTTTGTTTTATTTTGGATATCAAAGATTTTTTGAAAGTTTGCTGTCTTTTGCAGTCTATGCTATACTTAAAAAAATCAATTCACCTTTACCATACAACTTACATACATTAATGTACCCATTTAAAGTCGGTGGTATAGCTGGGAAGAGAAAGCAGCCAAGCAGAGTCTAAGGACCTTGCAAGCTATGCTCCGAAGCAAAGGTGGGTAGGATGGACACTGAATGGCATGGTGGACCAGCAAGGAATCTTGTCATGGGACCCACCTGTTCTTGTGAGACAAACTTGCTGACCCACCGAAGCGTCTCCTTTCCAGGCAAAGCACACGTAAACATATTGAAACATGTCTCCACCTCTGCTTTTCCTTTTAACAAAAGACTTTCCCCCAAATTTCTCTCTCCAAAGATGTCACATTATTAGTGAACCTGATAATTGATTTCCACTAGTGTATCAATTGCTAGTCTGCTCCAGGGTGTGTAGATCATTTAGGTAGAATGTTCCTGGAAATGCAGTACCATAGCTCACAGTTTCTCAAAGGAAGATTAATGGGCCTTTCTCCTATAGACAAATGCTCAGTCCTGGGCGTCCCTCCAGGGCTACTGAATAAAAATCTAAGAAAATGAGGCTCAGAATCTTCAGCATCCCAGAAGCTTCTCACGGCCCTAGAGTTACAGAATCAAAGCTTTAGCTCATAAATCTCAAATATCTCTTGGTAAGACTTCAAGTGTAAGCCAGACTGACACAAAGTAATTATAGAGGTTTCCAAAGGACTCAACCATGCCTTTCTAACTGCACCTTGGTACCCTAACAATTTCAATTTCAAGGAAAAGCAACCTAGTTTTAAGTAAATGAATATTTATACAGTATATGCAGGAAGTCCAACTTTTTATAGGCTCCTCGGGGATAGATAGAAAAGCAAATGAAGATGGTCATTTTCATTTGAGAGATAGAAAAAAAATCTGCAAGACCAGACTTCCACTCTGAGCCACAACAGATATGGAGGGCACGTTGGAAGTGGCTAATTTAAACTGACACAATCCGTTTTGAGTTTCAGCCGGGTGCATTGATGCAGTGACTGGAAAGCCATCATCGCTCTGACTGTGAGTCAGGCTGGACCAAGACGGCTGGCATCTCTGAGCTCCAGAAGATTTTCTTACGCTGCTCCTTAATCTTAGTAAGTATGACCTCCTCAGTCACTAACCCTTGCTTAGATTGTTATGGTTCTCATGTGTGGGGGGCATGTTTCTATGTGGTTGGAAAGGCTTTACAAAGGCAAGATAGCAAATCTTCTAGCTATGCTGGTCAGCCCTCTGGGTCAGAATTAGCAACTGTGTCACCAGTCTTTGCTGATGCCCTGCCTCTTGCTCCCTGTGTCTCGGCAAATTGGCTCTTCATTTTCTGAAGAGATAAACCCTTTGCACACATTGTTAATAAAATAGTAGTTGGGAAATAATGGAAAGCCACTACTGCTGTAAATGTTTTCCTAATTTACTCATAAAACTCATGGCTCAGACAGTATAATATAAACAGTGCAATCTGAAAAGGAATACATTAAGCCTCTTATGGGGGAAAATAGGATAATATATTTATGATTGTGGGAAGAGTTGAAAATTTCAGCAGGACACAGAATGCCTAATTGATAAAGGAATAGCTGAATAAAATGGATCACATCCCAATCTGAGCCTTCAATATGATAAAAAAAAACTTACCATAAATAAAGACAAATGACAGACTGAGAGAAGGTATTTTCAACATGTAAAGACAGGTTGAACATCAAGAGAACATAAAGACAGCATACCATTTGGCAACTGAAAGAAATGAAACCCAATGGAAAATGCCCAAAGGCTACTACCAAGAGTTCAGAGAACACAAACCGTGAACCACCCATGAGTGAGTGCTCAGATGCAATTATAGCAGGAAATTTGCACTAAAAACTGTAAGATTCATTCCACATTCCTCAGATTAGGAAGAGTGAAAACACCCAGATGATTAGACAAGGTTCTGAAGTTGGGGTCTGCAGATGCCAACCACAAGTAAAGTAGGAAAAAGTATGCACGGAATGAATCATCACAGCTAATGCTTTCTGCTTGCTGACTATGTGTTAGGCACAGTTCCAAATGTTCTGTAGGTATTTGCTCCACTTATCATCACAAAGCTACAGGGTAGATGCAGCTAATTTTTTACATGTAGTAGAGAAAGAAGAGGCTCTGAATGGTAAATTTGCCCAAGGTCACATGGCTAGTTTGTGAAATGACAATGATTTAGACTATCACCAAGCAGCCTTATTTGTAAAGTGCACCTTCTTGGAGTCACACTCAGCCATCAGAAACCTCTCTGTCTATAGAAGTACCAGATGCCATACCCAAAGTCACACCATTTAACACCAGCAAAACACCACAAACGCCAGAAATCTGGCCTGGTTTGAGACCTTCTTTTCTCTGAGGTTTTGTGAAATGGAAATCTCTGCTTCCAACAAGAATGGGTTCCAAAAAGCACCTGCTTCTGTTAGGGCCACTGCCTTTTATTCATGATTGCGTTGGCAGAGCCTAAGGTACAGAGAGAATATGGTGTTGAAAGGAGAGATAAGGACTCAATTGGAAAGTTTTCCAATATGTAGTAAAGTGATAAATAGCTAAAAAGAACAGCGAATGGCGGCCACAGTGGCAATGCCACATGCTAAAAGGGATATAGAGAGACAATATCTCCTGCGGCTGGTACAATAGCCAATACAGAATATGAAGTCAGTTCATCATGTATGCTTCTGAAGACCTACCTTTCCATCACTAACCCAGTAAATAATGTCATTAAACAAAACAATACATGCCAATGAAAGAGAATGATATAGATACGTATTTCAACATGTTTATCCTCAATAATACTATGATCAAAAAGTTAACTAGAGAAATGTGAGAATTCTTCAGAGAATCACAAGTCTATACAATTAAAGAAGAGAAAATTTACTGGGGAAGTGACTGTGAAAACCAACAACAGGACACCTGCAGGGTGGGATCCCTGATGTGTGAGTAGTATCCAAGTTCAAAGTCTTCAGAACTAGAGAATTGGTGGCATAGTTATTGATCCAAAGACAAAAACTTAAGAACTTAGAGAAGGCTTCACCTGTGTGTATTAAGAACCCATAAATGAAGGCTAGTGAGACAGTTTGGTGGGTGCTGCTACCAAGCTTGACAACCTGAGCTTCATCCTTGATGCCCACAGAATGGAAGGTGAGAACTCTTCTGCAAATTGTTCTCTGATCTCCACACCCCACCTTGCCATGCAACCCCCATAATTATTTAAAACATAATAAAAAACAATTATAAAAATGGGAAAGTGTGAATGACAGACATGCAAGGAAATAGAATAACATTACAGCTTCCAAGGATGAAAGCTGGGAAGTGGAAAAACCAATGGGGTTCTGTCTTTGTTCTCTACAGGGATCCAAATAGTTGAATGGTGCTTGCCCACACTCAGGGTGAGTCTTCCTCAACTAGTCTATTCAGGCTTACATGCTAATCATCTGTGAAAAAGCCCTTATAGACATACCCAAAATGATGCTTTTTCAGGTGAGTTGACATCAAAGATTAACCATCAGGGGCCTGAGTCTAGGACCTTTGAGGAACTAGGCCTGAGTGAGGACCTCTGCCAATCTGGGTGTGAATCTGGGACCTCCAAGGGAATAGGCAGGAGCCAGAGATTTCTGTGGGGTCAGGAGTGGGTCTGGGACCTCAGAAGAAGTAGGCCTGAGCCAGGACCTCTGTGGGTCCAGGTGTTGGTCTGGGGCATCAAAGGGAATTTGCAGGAACCTGAAGCCTCTGTGGGTCCAAGCATGAATCTTGGTCCTCTGAGGGAGTAAGCCTGAGCCAGGTCCTCTGCAGTTCTTGGCCTACCTGAGCCTGGAAACTCTGAGGCCATAGACCAGAGCCAGAGACCTTTGCAGGACCAACTCCAAGCCAGGGACCTCTGCAGGAATGGATTCAGATCAGGATTTACAGAAACAGGTAAAGCCAGTAACCTAGGCCAAAGTAAGCCTGAGGCAACAAACTCTAAGGGAGTGGAGCAAAGCACAGGAGTGCTGAGCTACCTCCAGGAACAGGAATAACCAACAGGATAACTAGAACTGTGACAGTGACTGTACCACGAGGAACAACCACCTGAGCTTTGGATTCACTGGCACCTAGAAGATTATTCAACAGAATCTCAGACAG
>LOJH01042754.1:0-13677 GCA_001685095.1 Ellobius talpinus
GCCAGGCAGTGCTTAAATGAATGCAATTTTGTGTGTTGTTATTTCGCGGTAAATGCTAGCCGTGTGGGAGCCAGGCGGGACGAAAAACAGGCCCGCTCCCCTTTCACTACATCTCTGTTCATCTATACCCTCCCTTCAAGATACTTTATATTAACAGGTACATTTTCCTGATTGTTTATGCAATATCAGGTCTTTCTCCTTGGAAAAAGAAGCAAAACAGTATAAAAAATGACAAAGAGTTCCTCCTGATAAAATTTCTATTAGTTTCCTGGAAACTCGATATTTTGGAATTGTTTCTATTCTTACTATTGTTATTGACATAGTTACTATTTTTCATTAAACCAAACACAAACTTAAATGATTATGATACATTAAGTGAGGAATTTATCTAAATTTTTATTATTAATAAAACTCTTGAGACAGATATCAGGATAAAAACCTGATTTATGAGAGAATTGGCCAAGAATTGATCAGTGAACTACACACTTTACCCTTCCCAGGTCCAAAAAAGTCCATGAATATTTCTAAGCTCCTCCTTTCTACTTTCTGTGCTTGTTAAATTTAGAAAGCATATTGTCAGCAATTGACTGAAAAAGAAAGAAAGAAAGTAAGAAAGAAAGAAAGAAAGAGAGAGAAAGAAAGAAAAACAAAGACAGTTCTTTGCTCAGTAGCTAAATTTGCCACAATGAAAATAAACTCTATATGGGGGTTCTTCAATGCCCATTATCTTCTCTTAAGTAGACTGGTATTTCCAGGAGCAGGTCTACCTCACTATCATGAAAAGTCTTATGTTATTAAAGCACCTTAAATGCCTTATTCACTAGGTCTCTTAGGTGTTTGAAGACCATCTATCATCTATCTATCTAAAGTATATCTCTGCTTTACCTTGAAAGCATACCTAACATGCCCATAAATTTGATTGTTGTAGATGACTATCCCCAAAACTGCATTTTTGAATTATCCTAAATAGCTTGTAATAATAAATTTCAAGGATATTTTAAATGATATGCATAGGTACAATACTTTGAACAAGAGTAGAAAAATAGATACAGTATAACAAATATAACCTTAAATTTGCATCAACACATAAAAACCCATACCAATGTAAAATATTTGAGATCAATAGTTGCCTTTCAATTTAAAAGTATATTCAATAATCTACCCTTTTCCTATCTTGTGTAGGAGATCCTTCTGTCTATGTGTTGCTTTTATTGGTTAAGAAAGGAACTGCTTTGGGCCTACAGCAGAGCTATAGGGGAGCAGAGCTAGGCGGGGAAACCTAGAGGAAAGGCTTGGAAGAAGAGGCAGGAGAGATGCCTTGGAGCTGCCAGAGATAGAAGCTGGGAATTTTACCTGGTAAGCCACAGCTTCTTGTTGATACACAGATTAATAGAAATGGGTTAAATTAAGATGTAAGAGTTAGCCAATAAGAAGTTAAAGTTAATGGGCCAAGCAGCAATTTAATTAGTATAGTTTTGTGTGATTATTCAGGAGCTAAGTGGCCAGGAACCAAAAAGTGGCTCTCTCCTACTACAAATTGGCACCAATGTGGCTAGCTAAAATCAACTTAAAACCTGAGAAAGCTTAAAAAGTAATTTTAGACAAAAAAGAGCAGAGTTAAGCATGGCTTTTTCATAGCCAGCATTTTGTTTCTTGCTAATTTTTCTTAATTTTAAATTAACTAAACTCCCTTTTGCCTCAGAGCTTTTTCTTTTTCTTACTTTGTATATCTTATTTTAACACTTACTTTGTGCCTAGCCCTGATGTCCTTTTTTCTTGTTTCTTCTTGTCTTCTCCCATATTTCTCTTTCTATTTATTCTCTTTTCCTCTCTACCCCACTTATCCTTTCTCCATCTTTGCTATTGGCCATTCAGATATTTATTTGACCATCAATTATTTCAGATACTTGATGGTCAAATAAAATATTTCAGATAAGCAAAGAATCACAGCTTCACAGAGTAAAACAAATTCAGCATGCACAAAAGCAACACATCTCTATAGCATTAAACAAACATTCCAGAGCACAAACAAATGTAACATACCTTAAAATAATATTCTACATCAGTATCTTAATAATCTTTTACTTTTTACAAGTTTACCTTAAATTTTTATGTCCCACACAAACAAATATACTTTGTATTCTATGTACATATATACATAAATAGAAATATAACATGTGTTTGTTGTCATTATGAGTCTGGTTTACTTGGTTTAATGTGATGATTTCCAAATGTACCAATTGTCTAGCCAAGAACAAAATTTTATCATAATTTCGTATGGAATAATATTCAATTTGTGTGTATATCACTTCCTTTTATCCATTCAGCTCTTGGCAGGTTGATTCTATAACATGCCACTTATCATGACTGCTGCAAGAAATAGAGATTTTCAGGTCACTTTGTGATATGAAACAGATAGAACATACACAAGATACAGTTTCAATTTTTTGAGAAAACTCCATGTTACTTCATGGTTGCAGGACTGAATTACAGTGAGCATCAATTTTGAAGTGATATACTACATAGTTATTCCAATCAGTACTAAAGACTTGTCACAAGGCTCCCCTATTATATGTTGCATGATCATGTCAGACAACTTTCTATTGTGTCATGTCCAAATATGAACTCAGGAATAAGTAGTTTCTATAACTTACAATACTTTATCTGGCTTAAGGATATTCAACCAGCTTTTGTAAATAACACCAACATTAGATATTATTCTACCAGATTCAACTGATTTCCAGTGAACTAGAGAAAACTGTGAAGAATGTTCATATCAAGCTACTGTAAGACAATTGCTACTTTCAAATAAAAATAGCTCATTTTATGTTTACATTCTACTTTAGATGATCCATGCATTTTTATGTATCTTTTTGCTACATAAGACCCTACCATAGAGCAGGTCCTTGATATTTGTTAAGTAAAGGGAAAAGAGAAGAATCATTTAGTGTAAGGAAATTATGAAAAAAGAAGTGGAGTAAAGACACAGGTAATTTCACAGTAGAGAGTAATGGGAAATGAGCAATAAGTTCTAATTATGAACATTGTAGGAGAGTGAACAGCTAAGTTCTTTATTTGAAATCTATAGGGCAAATGTACTGGAAGACTATGAGTTACTATGTTAACAATTTTTAGTGAAAATCATATAATGATATCCATATAATTATTGGGAATGGTCTGAACAATTTAGCAAAAATCTATACCATGACTAAGAGTCAATAAAAAGTAAATAACTCTTAATTTCTTAATGTATTTGTCAATAAAATAGTTATGGATGGAAATACATTATTTACAGCTTAAATTTTTCATAAAAATATTCTAAAATAAAATATTGATTCTTTTGTGAAATGAAAAAGCATGGTTAATTTTATAAATACATTTCAACTTAGGTTTCTAAAATACCTATACTGTATTTATACATACATATGTATGTATTTACATATAATGATCTTATATTGACATCATTTTTGTTACTTTTCAGAATACTAAACTCATTTAAATTGACATTTAATTATTGTCATGTATTATATGTAAGTACCCAATATACACAAATAATAAATATTTTTAATATTTTCAAGTTTGTTTTTTCCTTTTATTTGAATAGCTCCAGATTTCACTACTTAATTATTTCTTCTCTTTGGTACTCTTTTGTTTATATATTATTAATATCCACATCAACTTTTTTCTTTTATATTGGCAGTTTATGGTAGGAAGTTTGTTAATTTAGAAATCTAGTTCATTTTTTATCATATTACAAAAATCAAAAGTGGAACTAGTAAAAGGAAGAGAGTTACTGAGATGTAGGTCATCTGAGAATTCTGTTTTGAGACACATGGAAAGCCTTAGAGAACAAAGGTGAAGATCAAGTTTAATAACAACCCCTCCATCAAAAGAAAAAAAACACAATGTGAGTGAAAGCAGTAAATCCTAGATATGAGATAATTAACATAGTGGGTACCTTGTTCTTCTCTGAAGGCATTCTTCCATCCTCTAATCCCTTCAGTAGTTGAGCTGCCTGTATTTTAAAGACTCATTGTTGAAAAGAAAGTAACTAACTAGTTTCTACTATTTTTTATTATTTAAAAATCATTTTGTAGTGTGGAAAGTCCTTCTCTATATGTGTTGCTTTTATTGGTTAATGAATAAAGCTGTTGCAGCCAGTGGCTTAGCAAAAAAGAACTGGGCAGGTAACTAAAGTGAATGCTGGGGGAAAGAAGGCAGAGTTGAAGAGAAGCCATTTAGCTGCTGCTGGTAGGCCAGGAGCCTCGTGGTAAAATGTAAAATAATGGAAATAGGGTAATTTAAGATATAGGAACTAGGTAGCAATATGCTTAAGCTATCAGCCAAACAGTATAGCAAATAATATAGTTTCTGAGTGATTATTTTGTGGTCTGGGCAGCCAGGAATGAACAAGTGGCCTCCTACTATTGGCTATTCTTGGTTTTCAACTTGATTACATTTGAAATTAACTAAAGCCTAAGCAGTGGGTAAACCTTTGAGAGATTTTTCTTAATTAAATCTTTTGAAGAGAGAAGACTCAGCTTTATTTCAAATCTTTGAGGTGGGAACCTTTAAACTAGCACCTTCTTCTGGCAGCCTCTATAACAAACTTGGAAGAAGGAAGCATTTGATTTTTGCCTGCTTACTCTCATTCTGGCTGGCAAGTCAATTACTTTACTGGCAACGGAGCCAATTTCTTCAGAATTCTGCTATATATTGAAGAATGGCTGAGGCATCCAGACTTGCAGAATATATTACTACTGATTCATGGACTTTTAATTGTTAGCCATTATTGTACTCCTTGGATTATATTCTTTAAGCCATTCTATAAATCCACTTTCTTTCTTCTTTGTCCTCTGTGTGTGTGCTTGTTTGTGTGTGTGTGTATTTGAATTCTGTTCTCATATATATTTGATTCTATATTCATATATATATATATACATCTATCTATCTATCTAGACATATAAACACACACAGAGGAGTCAATGGTTAGTTGCACAAGGTTGTCTTGAAAAACAGAGCAAATATCTGAGAAGAAAGCAAAAAATTCCACTTCATGTTCATATATTAATATGAGAAAATTAACTTTATTTTCAATTAGTAAGTTATGTTTTTCTAAGAAATCTTAATACACAACACATTTTGATCATATTCTTACCCTGCCCCACTTCCTCCCATATCTTTCTCACCTCTCTAACCTATGATTTGTCTCTCTTTCCTCTTCCTGATCTTTCTTCCTCTCTCTCACAAAAAAACAAAAAGCAAGCAATCAAGAAACCACTCAAAAAGGCTATAATATCAAAACAAAATGGGAAACATAAAAAACATATGGAATTATTTTTTATTTTGTGTTCACCAACAATTTTTGGGCGTGGTTTCTGCTTTAGTGTGTGATTGACATACACATTAATACTGCATTAGAGAAAATTTTTTTTCCTTACTATCAAAAAAATGCATATAGCTTCTGATGAGGGGTGAGCGTTGTGTTCACTTCTCCTTCACAGTTCCAGGATAGTGTCTGCTTGAATTTATGCAGGTCTTTTGTGGGATGTCATAGTATTTGTGAGCTCTTATGTGCATCACTCATTGTATCTGGAAAACTCCATTTTCTTGGAGCCATCCACAACCTTTGGTTCTTACAATTGTTCTACCTTCTTTTCTTAATTTATTCCTGATTTTGTGGTTAAAAGTTTGAAAGAGACATCCCATTTAATGTTGAATAAGCTTTAGTCTTCCACTCTCTGCATATTTTCCAGTTGTGGGTCTCTCTATGAAATATGAGTTTAGCAATATGTCATTAGTAGTGATTTTGTTGTTATATTTCTTGAGCAGAGTAGCAGTATTAGGTTTATTCTAAGACCATGAGTTATTTAATCAGTACTTAAGCCATGTTAGCATTTGTGAGGTATAATCTATCATAAAATGAGTCTTAAACCAATCAAAAAAATTTTTCTCTAATATTTGTGCTGTATTGTTGACAATGATTTCTGTCCCACCCAGTCCCACAGCTATTCAGTCCCAAACAAACACACAGAGATATTAATTATATACTGTTTGGCATATTAGCTCAGGCTTTCTTATTAACTTATTCTTGCATCTTACATTAACCCATAATTCTTATCTTATTAGCCATGTAGCTTAGTACCTTTTATCGGTAAGGCATTTTCATTTTACATTCTCTGAGTCTGGGTGATAACTGCAGACTGAGACTTTCCTCTTCCAAAAATTCTCCTGTTCTAGTTGCTCCACCTATACTTGCTGCCTGGCTACTGGCCAATCAGCATTTTATGAAACCAGTACAAATGACAAATTTTTAGAGTACAAGACCATTGTTCCACAGCACTTCACCCTTTTTTTTCAAAATAAGAACTCTGAATCTAATCTCGTTTGTTTACCATTATCCAGAATAACTTGTAACCAACACTCTAAACAACGACAAGCATCCATAATCTACTTTTGTTGGCGTAGTTTTCTAGGCTACTTCCTGCTAATTGGGGGTGCTAATAATCTTATGGTAACTTAAGGAAAATTTAGGATTATGGTCGAGTCCTGACTGGAATATTCTGTGAGGTTTGATCATCTCAGCCAGCAATCTTAAGGTTGTTCTGAATGTGGAGTTCAGAGGAAACTCCAACAGAGGTCCTTTGAAATTAAGAACCATCTGGGCCATCTGCTCTTATTGGAGATTTCTCAGGCAGACTTCCTTGATCAAACCTGATTTTTCTTAACCCAGAATGAATCCACAGTCTCTCATTCCCTGTGAAAACAAAAGCAATACCTCTTCTCCAAAGTAACATATCTTTGGACTTAGAGTTTGAAATCAAGGCATTTTCAAAATATGTATGTTCGATTAATCCAGCAGCATTCATAATCAAATGTCTTTTAGCAGATGTTGCTCCTTCCTCAGCCATTAAACAATTCAAAGCCAATAAAATAACACACTGTCAAGATTTTCTGTGTATTTTCCATATTTATGTGGCTTTATTTTAAACTCTATTTATTTTATTTTTTGAGACATGGTTTCTCTGTGTATCTTTGACTGTCCTGGAACTCACTCTGTAGATCAGTCTGTACTTGACTCACCGGGATCTACCTGCCTCCCAAGTCCTGGTATTAAAGACGTGTGCTACCACACCCAATTACTCTTTTTCTTTTTCTAAAGGATTTTATTGTTTTTCTTTTCTCTTCCAAGCCTATATATATTTTTAAACAGAGTGTAAACCATAGAGGCTTTTTTTTGGTCTGAAACTATCTTTACTATATCTCTCTCTTTTTTCTTACTACTTGAGTATTTAATTTGCTATGTATTAGGGCTAGGATTAATGCCATGGCTTAGACAGTTGGATCCACCCCATTTCTTAGATTTCTGAGAGTCTAGCTTCATGGCAGAAGACATATTTACTGCTTCAACTTTATAGCATTTCAAGGTCCCTGCCACCACCAAGAAGCATGCTGTCGACTAGTCATAAACACCATATAAGTGTTTGGTGGTGGGACCTCTGCAAAGAACTATATGGTTTTTCAGCTAAAGCTGAGTGTGAAAGCCTCTCTTAAATGAGACATCCTTGCCTCTAGCAAAGAGAGTCTACCTGAGAAAATGCTGATATCAGGGAGCCATGCTTGACTTTGATCTTTTATGTCTAGAATTACTTCACCAGCTCTCTCAGGCAGAAAAAGTAATAGAGTAAGAAAAATAAGCCACATAAAGATGAAATATACACAGAAAATCTGGATTATGTATATTATTGTATTTTCTTTGAATTTTTTAACTGTGAAGGAGCTAAGTATTAGAAATGCATTTCATTATATGGGCTGCTAAGCTGAACCAAGATATATGTTTTAAGGGCATCTTGACTTCAGAATTTGGGTCTAAGGATTTGTTGTTTTGGAAAACAAGTTCTACTTTTGTTTCCATAGAGAATGAAGACCTGTGAATTCCTTTGAGACTAATGTGATTTGATGGATCAAGATCCCCCAAAAGGCTGCTATGAACACCCCCAAAACTGCTTTGCCCAACAAAAAGAAGGAAGTAGTTTGTAAAGAACTACATCCAAATTCCCTAAATACTGTTTATAAATGTTTCTTTACATTTAAATGGAGATATGCTGTAGATATGAATACTTTGCATTTATGTGGATCTTGGTCTTTGGATACAAATTTAAGGTCAATTTTGTTATACTGTGTATATGTGTTTCTCCTCTTGTTTAAGGCAGTGTGTTTCTGCAGTTCATTTAAAAATGTAATGTATAATTAAGAAATATAGGTTAGTAGATAATCATCTATAATCGTCAATCTTGTAGTCATGCTCATTAGATTTTCTTGATGTACAGAGATATATTTCAGTTAGATAGCTATTCTTCAAATCTTTCAAAGACAAACAGATTATGACACTTAAATGTTTTAAGAACTTAGGACTTTTCATTTCAATGAGAAAAATCTGCTTCTGGCAGCACCAATTACTTCAAGAAAATGATGAGCATTGAAGAGGCTCCTTATGGAGTTTGTTAGCCTTTTGGGCAAGAAACTGCTCTTTCCTAAACTTTATGACTGGACTTGCAGGACCCACAGAAAAAAAATGACTGCCAAAGTTGCCTAAAGAAGGTGAGACAGTCTTTTGGGGTTCCTACTTCATGAAAGAATCAACTAGACATTCTGCAGGACATAGAAGAAAAAAGATACTGACAAACTGCCAATATAGGTGAAATTGTCTTTGAAATTTCCTTGTTCATGGAAAAGTTCTGACAGATACTATGGGCCTGTAGGTTGAAGACGGATGCCCCAATGATACAGAAGAACTTTGGGTGACTGTCCAGGCACCAAGATGTCTCTGTCAATTTTAGAGTTTTAGAAGTTGCTTACAATGTACTTCCTGGTAATTTAGTTAATATATCCTTTTGAGATCATTGATGGAGTTGAAGAATAGATAGTTACAATTATAATTTCCTAAGTTTTGATAAAAGGTAAAATAAATATAAATGTTGTAAATGTAATACTTGCTTGATGTCCTGTTATATGGAATTTTACTATGATAAGGTTAAAACCTTCCCTTTCATTTAAACAGAATGGGGGAAATTGTGTGGGAAATCCTTATGTCTATGAGTTGCTTTTATTGGTTAATGAATAAATCTGTTTCGGCCTGTGTCTTAGCAGAATAGGGCAAGGTAGGAGTTCTAAGTAGATAGAGGAAGAGGAGAGAGTAGGAGAAGTCAAAGAGAAGCCATGTAGCCCTCAAGAGTTAGACATGTCAAAACTTTGCCCCATAAGCCACTGCCATGTAGCAATAGACAAATTGATAGAAATGAGTTAATTTAAGATATGAAAAAGACAGAAATATGCTTAAGCTATTGGCCAAACAGTTTTGCAAATAATATAGTTAGTGTTTGTTTATTATGGGACCAAGCAGGACAGAAGCCTACACCAACATTTTATTTCACCAGTGTATCTTGCAGACAAGTTTTGTATATCACAATGTTCATATTGGGGAGTCAGTGTTGATTACTTTTCTCTTTCATTAACATATATAATATCTTGAAGCACAATAAATGAAAGTAAACAAAAGTAAAGAATCTTTGTTAATCATTTTTCAGAAAGAAAACAAGCTATCTTGTTTCATTTTACATACCAATTCCAGTTCCCACTCCCTCCCTCCCTCGATTCCTTCCATTTACTCCCCACCCCATCCACTTCTCAGAGAGGATAAAGCATATTGCTTTAGGGAAGGTCCAAGGCCTTCCCTACTATATCTAGGCTCAGCAAGGTATCTATCCAAAGAGATTCATTTCCAAAAAATCCAGTAAAAGCAGCAGGGATAAGTAGAAGTGAAGATTATAATTGAGCACCATATTTATTTCTCCATGTGTGGGGACATAAGCAAGTGGTGTTTTCCACCATAGTGTCTTACTATCATGCTATGAAAACATAACCAATGACTGTGATGACAACCTGTGACATTTGGCTGGAATTTGTGAGATCTCTGACTCCTCAACATATAACACACTCCAGGCAATCAAACTTTTACTTGATGATTTAAGATGTGTAGATGAAACAATATTTCCCCTATTCTCCCATTATATTGTAACTCAAATTAAGTTCCTATCCAACTCAAATGAAGCTTCTACAATAATATATTTCCATATGACTTTTCAACAGGTTTTTAGCATTAGTTTTATTTGCAATGGTCCCTCCTACCCCTTCCTCATTCAATCATACTATTCTATTTCCCTTTATCTAGTTATAAAAAACCTAAATTCTATTTTCACTACTTTATTTTGAAATATTTTCTACCCTTGCCAAGTTCCTTATTATAATATTGTGGTTATTCTATTTGAAATAGGCATCTCTAGAACTTAAGAGTTAGCATGCAACATAGGAGAAAATATGCAATGTTGTCTTTGTGTGTGTGTGTGTGTCTGGGTTACCTCACCCAATATGATTATAGCTCTGTCCATTTGCTTAAATTTCATTTTTTCATTTTTAATAACAGCTGAATAACATTTCATTGTGTAAATGCACCACCTTTTCACTATCCATTCTTCAGTTGACAGACAACTAGCCTGGTTTCCAATTTCTGTCTATTATGAATAGAGCAGCAATATACATATATGAATTAATACCCTGCTGTAAAATGTGTATTCCTTTTTGTATATTTTCAAGAGTTAAACAGCTATATCTCATGATATATATATATATTTCAAATTTTTAAAAGCTTTTTAAGATAATGAGGGATAATTTAAGATACAGTGGACTGTACAAGTACTGTGGGTAAAATGTCATCATAACTTTGAAGGAAATCATCTACATAAAGTACTTGTGACTTTTGTGCTTAGATACTGAAATATATTATTTAACTATTGTTGACAGAGGTTTCTGTCCTGCCCAATTCCATAGCCATTCATCCCCAAAGAAATACACAGAGGTCTATATTAATCATAAACCTGTTGCCCTATTTGCTCAGGCTTCTTATTAACTAATTCCTACATCTTAATCCATAATTCTTGTCAGTATCAGACACATGGCTTGATATCTTTATCAGCAAGGCATTTTCATCTTGCTTCCTCTGCATCTAGGTGACAGCTGCAGACTGCATCTTTCCTCTACCCAGAATTCTCCTTTTTCTCACTGCCCAACCTCTACTTCCTGCCTGGTTTCCCTGCCTATACTTCCTTCCTGGCTACTTGCCAATCAGCATTTTACTAAAATACAAGTGACAAATCTTTACAAAGTACAAGGCCATTGTCCCACAATAAACTATTAGACTCTGTAAACTGTACTGTTCAGTGTTTTATTTTCTGGAATCATCAAACTTTGTGCTTCATTTTGTTGCAATTAGCTTAGGACTTTTTGATGTTTTAGTAGGTGAAATTGTTTGGATGTTTCTTGTAGCAGTAATATATTATTTTGTTACCTGATTTGTTTCACGATAATAGTATTATGACTTGAAACCCTTTTGGTATTTTGTAAATAACAGAGTCAATAAAACCATATCAATTTCCCTACTATTGGAAAATTTCAGCACTTGAAAGTGTTCCTATGGAAGTTTAAATATCAAGAAATTGAAAACAGGAAAAATCCAATTCATCTACTCAGCACAGCTTCACCTATGTCCCAGGACAATGATGATCAAATTAATAATCACCTCAATAATAATTATACAAGCATAATTATATAAACATGTACTTATAAAACAGAAACTATTAAACTCTTTGAAAAATATTCTTATAATGTAACCCATTTTGTTGAGTGATGCTATAATAGCTACTTGCCCATACATTATAGGTAAAAAGGTTCCCAGAATTATATGCAGTTAATTTTGATAAATGGTTTTTATAAATAGACTTTTCAGGGAAGTCACATAATTAGTTGTCACTATAATTCACAACAAATCCAATGTGTCTCTTGGTACACACAAAATTGGTAGTTATGATTTTAAAAGATGCCATTTTGCATGTTGCCTAGATCATGCTTGTACATAGTAAGCAGGTAGTAATTATTCATTGCTAATAGTGATGATTATTATCCCTTATTTTGTATATCCTCAGCACATTGCTATAGTCAGCTCATGTTGGTATTGTTTACATAGATGGTTTCAAAGTGTAGTTAATGTCTATGAATGTTTCTTGACCTTGTTACTATTAAATAATTGACATCAGCAAAAAGATAGGGAAATATTGTTTGAATACGGCTCCATGAGCTTCTCTCTTAACATCATAATGTAAAGGTTTCTTCTCCAGTTTGAGACGATTGGCTCTGCAACAAGAGAAGACACAAAGTTTGTTACTCAGCCAGCTGTGTGGATATTGTTGTCCTAAGAGAATAAGACCTTGATGGTAAGAACCAGAGTCAGAATACGGCAGAGAGTAAAGGCAGTGAAAATGTGTTTACTCCTTTCACAGGAAACTAATACCATTGCTCACATTAAACCTAGATCAATGAATATAATAGTTTCTTATTGCTTGAATTAGTGTGTACTCTGGAAAAAAATTGAGGCAGATATGTAGTCCTTTTTTCACATGGAAGGAGCCATTGTTTATTCTTGTCTGTAAACTTTTTATGCAGATGTTTTTCCATGAAGAAAGAATTTTTGTCTTAAGAATTATAAAATTACTCTAACTTTTGGTTGCTTTGTAGACAATGTATGAAAAACTACAAATATTGCAATTTTAGTTTGGCTTACAATACTTGTTAGGATTCACATTGTAAAGAATTATGAAAATATATTAATTTTACTCTATTCATTAGCTTCAGTTTAATCCCCCTTTCAGAAATTTGATAAGAATCAGAAAAGTTTAATATATATCTACTTAAACATGAACTGTTTGGGTGCTTTAACATTGAAAAAATTTCACACTCAAGTATTTTGGGGCCAAATATCTTTAACTCAGTGTGTATCTGAATCTTAAATATGCAGATGAAGCCACTGATATTCCTTCTGCCCATCACTACTCGTGAGTATTTATTCATAGACCATTTGACAAAAAATAGGTAACATTTGAGTGTAAATCAATAGAGAAACTTTGAAATAAGCATCATAAATAGAATGATAAAGAAAAGATGTTGTATTAAATTTTGTGATCTCTGCAGAGAATGAAAGATGTACATTTTGTGCAAATTTTAATCTGAAATATATTATGCTGTTTAAATAGTAATCTTTTGTGCAGAATATTATAGTTAGTTATTGGATACTCCAAAAAAGGCTGGTGGATGCCTGAGTTCTATCAGAATTTGAGTTAGAAAGTGAAAAGATATGGAAGTTTTGCTATCTGAATTTTTCTAAAATTTGCAAGAGAGCAGAGGGATGTCTTATTATTCATCAATTAATAATTTATTAATGTAAGTTAAATATGTATTAAATAAAACTTGGCTGGGGAAAGTTGAAAAATAATTTAAAAAGGGAAGGACAGGAAGGAGGCAGAGAGGAAAGATGTATGAAATGAATTTAGGTGAAAGCTCAGGAAGTTAAAGAAAGGAAAATTGTTTATTTTCCTTTGTGTGTGCCTGTTGTTCATTGCTAGGGAACTGTAGCACATACAGTAAATAGTAACTGATTCTTCAGAGAAGCTGATACTGCTCTGTAGTGATAAGAGCGGCGGGCTGGCCTGCTTTTCATCCCGCCTGGCTCCCACGTGGCTAGCTTTACACCCGATATAACAACACACAAATTGTATTCATTTAAGCACT
>LOJH01042756.1:0-14131 GCA_001685095.1 Ellobius talpinus
CAATCAGCATTTTATTAAAATACATGATTGACAGAATACAGACAATTCTCCTGCGCCATGAAATAGTTTTGACTTTTGTCAAGTTAATTAATTTTTGATGGAATTTGCAATCAAACACATGCACCATTATTATACAATCCTTATTACTGCCAATAACAAAAGTAAAAAGTGGGATGCATGAGGGAAATACACTTGAAGTTGCTATCTATCCTTCAAACATACATGCATGCACCCTCATCACTGCCACCATCCATGAACAGATACAAGGCACACATATGCATATAAACAAAATATTAATGTGAAGGACTTGGATACAAATGAAAATATTGTGGGAATTTTTTTGGGGTTTCACTATGTACTTAGTAGAACATGTGCCTGTGAGAATTCTACCAAACCCTAGCCCTGAAGCCAAGTGCATCTGATGCCCAGGTATCTAGGTATCACCTGGGGACTGGATCATTTCACTTTGCTTGGGCCAAACTGTGCTGCCTGTGCTGGCCAAACGGGTACTCAGTTCAGTCTTTGTATTCAGAGTCAGTTATGACATAGGAAACGTGCAGAGCCAAGGATACATTACTAGTTACAAATCCTTTCCTTGAATGAATGCAGTTAGGTGGTAGAATGACATTTGCAAACCTCTGTGGGGTGCAGTCTTAATGCGTTCAAGGACTGTTTGTTCCTCCTTAGAGTACACGGACAGGTTCAGGGTAAAGTATGCATGGATTTGTGAATACTAATGTTCTCCAGAGAGATTATTGGATCTGACTTGAGGGAATAGAAAACCCAAGGCTGGGGGAAGGTCTGCACCCTCACAGGCAGAAACGAGTCCAGAAGACAGTAAGACTAGAGGTAACAAGTGCGGAGGGAACCTACTCATTAGACCCTGTGTAGGGCTGGAGCAGGTGTGTGTGTGTGTGTGTGTGTGTGTGTGTGTGTGTGTGTGCACCTGTTACAGTATGCATTTGAGATTCAGAGGACCAGAGGATGACTTGTGGGAGTAAATTCTCTTCTACCTTTTGGGACTCTTTTACAATGCGGCAAACATCTTTACCTGAGATAAGCTGTCCTACCTGCACCTTTGTGAGATTTAGAGAACTATGCCACAGCCTAAAATGGTCATTGTGAAGTTAGGGGTGTCACCATGAGATGACTGTAGATGCTCTCGGGAATAGCCAGGAATTCGCTGGTGGGATTGCTGTACAGATCACTTAGGGAACATCCTGCCTTACCTTGTCTTTGACGCATTAAAAAGAAAGTGTACCTTCTATAAATAAGAAAATAAACATTGCTGCAAAAGAAAACAGAAAAATAGTAGCGATCAGCCTACACTACATGCATATTATGCAGAAAAGCACAAATTATTATATAATCTTTGTTAGCTTTCTCATAATAATCAAAGCAATATTAAAGAAATAAAAATTCAAGATCTGGTACCTGTCACCATGGAGATGTGTCCTCACTGTGTTTATTGGATTAAGAAAGACTTAGCTGGGAGATTTGGGGATTTACACTTGCATAAATCTAAATAATAATCCTATTAAGTTTGGAGACAAATCTTTAATCATACTGAAACAAGTAAGTAAAATTGTAGGAAATGCATGAACTAAAACTAGATTGTTTTAGGCATTAATGTTTTAATCAATTTGTGTATCTTAATATCATTTAATTAGGATGTACATGGAGAGACAGTAACACATACTCTAACGAGGTGAGATAAATTTTTAAAAGAGATTTTTCTAACTTCCAGCTATAGTTCTTATAGTTAAACAAACTTAACATGCATATCTTTCTTTCATTCATTAAATTTATTGAAAAATACAAATAATACACATATATACACTAAAATATATATGCAAAAGTGTATATATGCATGTATGCATATATATGTATATATATAAATACTTATATATACTTTACCTCCACACCAGCCAGACCACCACCCAAACAGAAATTCCAAATGTTCATGTTCTTGGAGTTCAGTGGGACATTGTGGATAAAAAAAAAAAACCCACATGAATCAATAGGTACTTTGCAGTCAGGTTACAGCTGATGGAGGGTTCATTAAGAAGAGTATTTCATCAGTGTTAGGAATGAGAAAAGGTACTGGCACCGTTCCTTCTTCTCTGTGGGGAATAGACAGGACCAAGGTTGGGAGAAAAGGTGAAGATCATGCCTGTTGCTAGAAGAAGCCTGCTGCTGATGCAGAGAGGTTGGGAGGATCTGAGGAACACAGTGAGAAGGAGAGAGGGGGGAGATTAGAACCAGAGTGCTAGGGAGGGATATAGTGTACACAGAGCTCCAGAGCCAGGTGAATGCTCAGACATCATCCAAAGGGGAGTAAGATGCCAATAACAGGAAGGCACAGTGGCTACATATCTCCAATGATGGAGGGGTCATGGCTACAGGCTATGGATGTCACAAGACCTTGGTGAATGACATCAGTCATCCATTCATGTATGAGAGCAAGTGATACCTGCTGTGACCCTATAGGCATTGTTGAGTAGCTCACGCTTAATATCAGGAAGAGAAGGAATTATGCTTATTTCTTTGATGTGTATAACAGGTTACATATTTTAAACCTTCTGAACAATCCTTTGTGTTATGCAATTACACTTCATTTGGAATTGGAGACAAACTGGTTCCCGACAGTGTGTCTAATTCCACACAGCCAGGCCCTGCTGGAAGCAGCTTGCAGGATCTGTGTCAACCGGATGACAAAGGGCAGCCTCTTACCCAGATTCTGGATGGTTTTGTGAAGACAACATTCTGTTCTGCAGATATTATTCAGAGAAGTTGTATAGCCTGCCCAGAGACCCCTGAACAGATCAGCAACAGCGAAGAGAGTTCTGTAGTATTGTTTCCTAGGTCCTCCCTCCATCTCCTAACAACCTTAATGTATCATGATAGAATAACTTCAAGAAAAAAGTTGGCCTATGATACCTGTTATGTATGGAATTAATGGGAACAATAGCAATCTTCAAAGCCCCATGGGAACACTAACTGTATGATAAAGAGAATGCTGGGTATAGCTAGCCTAAGAGCCACCCCTCATTCAGGCTCATCGTGTATTATAGGCTCTTTATATTTGGTGACTAAAATAAAGAGCTGGAAGCATGGAAGTGAGTGCCCTTTGACTCAGTCCAGTCTTACACTAAATGACAAGGCTTGTTTTAATAAATTTGTTTCCCATTTTCCTTTGTGGTTATTGAAGGAGGATAATGTTACAAGGGGGATCATTAGGAATGGTTCCTGATATTACCCATTGAGAAACTGGGGCTAAAATGTGTACATTCACTCACCATGAAGTAGAGACCCTGCGATGCATTCGGGATCACAAAGTGCTTGAATGTTGCTCCTACTCTTAGTGGCGGAGCTCAGGGACTTCACATCACAGTTTAGTTGTGGATGACTTCACCCCTTCCCAGGATAAAGCTGAGCCAACCCAGCGACTTGGAATACAAAGGGTCTTTTTCATACGTTCTTCACACATCCAAGACCCCAGACATCTAGAAGTGTTTACATAGCTCCCATGGATTCCTGTGTAGACACATGGATTAACCAGCATGATGCATATCCAGTGTGCAGATGATTTTGAATATGAGTTTTTACCTAATGCCTCCATTGACTAAACATGCCCGCTTTACCCAGTGAGTACAGGTAGCAAGCATGGGTCCAGAATGGACTGTGTGCCCACATTGGCAAGTCACTCAGCCCAAAGTGAATAAGGAAGAACCTCAGTTTGGTAGAAATGAAACTGTAATTTCAGGTCATTGTAGAGTTGAGCTCATTAAAAAAAAACACAAAGGCTTGCAGCTCTTATTAAGCACATTTACACAGAGCATGAACTGACGGTAAATGCTAATTAGGCAACGCTGGCTCATGGTTGCTTCCTTTCTGGTACACGAGAATTTTATGACCAGCAGTATTTTAATATAAGTTCAAGTAGTTCATACACATCATTAATAACTAAAATGTGTGTGACGTTCATATTTGACCAAAAGAGCCTCCATCCTTCATGAAGACCACAGAGGGCGTGATCTGACAGTAAACGCAGAGGACTCTCTTTATGTGGGCTGGTAAGGCTCAATTTAGTAATTAATTCAGGCCCCCTTATTAGAAACTTAAAGCACACTCGTATAGATTATTTAAAAGTTTAAGGTTTGTATTGGGAAAAGCAGGGTGTCAAAGCTCATCTTTGTTCATTTCGCAGAAGAGGATGTGAGATGAGGGAGGGATCACATGCCTCAATTTCACCTAGTCTGCCACTTCTGCCTCCCAGATTTAGGCAAAGCAAAGTCTCTCCCCAGTCACATTGTCGGGTCCTGGTTTGTAAAGAACATGGAGGGCTTTATAAGCAGCATTGTAAAAAGTGCACTTCATACAACCAATCATCATGGACTCATCCATTTAACTGCACAGTTACTCAGAGCTCTGAAATAATCTGAATAAATGCTATCAAGCAAGTTATCATAAAAACATCGGTGTGGTGCTCTGACTGGGCTTCTGATAAAGGATTCTGTATCCAAAACCATATATATATATATGCTTACATGCACTTATTTGTTTATTTGCTGTTTTATAATGTTTGTGTATGTGTGTTGTGTAATATTTGTGTATGTGTGTTAGTATATGCATGAATTGTTTGCATACGAACATGTGAGACCTAGTTCTCTGCTTTTACTGTGTAGGTAATAGGGATCAAACTCAGGTCTTCAGGTTGACAGCAAGCACCTTTATTTGCTAGGCCATCTTATCAACCCCAAACAATATAATTTTAGCACTGTATTATTTTTAAATTATTTTTGACTTATTTATTTATGTATCTATTTATCTATACGCTTAGGGGTATTTCCCATGCTCTGTATATCTGTGCTCTGTGCTCCATATGCATTTAGAGTCTGCAGGGGCCCGAAGAGGGTGTTGGAACTTCAGAACTGGAGTTACAAGTAGTTGTATGCTTTCTTGTGGGCACTAGGAATTGAATCTGGGTCACCTGTAAGTGCAGCCTGTGCTGTCGATGGATTTTTCTTTGGGCCACCGCTCACATCTTAATGAGTCCAATGTTCGGTGCCTAACCTAGTCTCTATCATGACTAAAGGAAATTATAACTACCTAATCTTCAACCCAATCAGAGACCCAAGAAGGATAAATATCACCTGAGTAAGCAGGAAATGGAAAGCAAAACAACTTCCAAAATAAAGAGATGACAGAGACAACTGGCTGCCCGGAGAGTTCCTCTGCAATGTTGGGGCATCTATCTTCAGCCTACAGGGCTAGACTACCTTATCTGACAGACATTTTTGTGAAGCAGGAACTTTGGAGGACTATACCACCTTGTCTTGGCAAAGTTTGGCAATGTGACTGGGGAGAGACTTATTCCTTTGTGTCCTGCTTGTCCATTTTGTATAGTATACTCTCAGCAGTTAAGGCAAAGGCAGTTTCTTGCCCAGTGGCTAACTTTGCCACAATGAAAGCAAACTCCATAAGGAGGTTTTTCAATGCTGATCATCCTTTCAGGAAGTAGAGTGGTGCAGCCAGAAGCATAAGTATCTCACTGTCTTGAAAAGCCTTTCATCATTAAAACATTAAAATATCATATTCTGTATGTCTCTATAGTTTTTTGAAGATCCTCTATCTAAATATTTCTCTGTATGACCTTGAAAACATACCTAACTATATGACTCTAAGTTTGATTGTTATAGATGACTAACTACTCACCTATCTTTCTTTCTTATACTAAATTGCTTTTAAGGACTAATGTTTTACATTACATTTTTAAATGAGCTTCATATATTATATATATATATATATAAAACCAATGTAAAATATTTGAGACTATTAGTTTTCCAGAAGTAGACTCAGCAATCTACTCTTTTATGCTATCATTTCTATATGATACCCCTTTTTCTTTTTCCCTTCAGAAAGAGATCCTGGAATCCAATCTCCTTTGTTTAGCTTTCTCCCTGACCATGACCAGTAACAATTTGTAGCCAACACCCCTAAATGATGATAATCATCCACAACCCACTGAATAACCAAACCCACCCACCTCACATCTTGGGAATGTGATCAACCTGTTCTCTAAGAATGCTTCCTCTTATCTGGGGGCAATGACATCCTAGGGGGACCCTGAGAAAATTAGTGTAATGGTCAGATCCTGGGAGAGCTAACCATAGCAATTATTGTCCAGCAGATATTGTTCACTTATCAGCAGCCAAAACATTTAAAGTTAACAAGACACTATATAGAATCCAGACTCTGTGTATTTTACCATCTCTACATGGTTTATCTTTCATAATATTTATTCTCCCCTTAAAAAGTTTATCTTATTATTTATAAGCTATTTATTTTCTATGACTATACTCAATTTTTTCTTTTTTAAAAAAAACTTACACACAGTTTTTGTACATACTGTAAGTTGTTTAAGGGTATTTCACCATCTGGAACTGTCTTTACAAAGGACCTGCAGCATTCATGGATCATGTAAGACAAATATTGAACTGCTATGTTAGATGCCACGTGGTTCAGCTTAGCACATGGCACTGCCACAAGGTGTTGGTGACAGGCTCCAACCTTCAGGCAGCAGCCAGTTGCTAAACCTACCTGAGAGACCAGGAAGCTGTGCTTGATTCCTGATTCCATGTTTGAACTTCCTCTTCTTTTTTTTTTCTTTTTTCTTTTTTCTTTTTTTTTAGCTTTCTCACTCCTGTGTGACTGGACATTAGATGCCATAAGCGGGTAGATTTTTCTTTCAGCTGCCAGCTCACAAAAACAAACAAACAGATTGATTATAAAAGTATGGCCAATAGCTTAGGCTTGTCAGACTAGCTCTTACATTAATCCAGTTCTATTCATCTATGTGTTGGCACATGACTCGTGGCTTTTACATCTCTTCCTTCATGTCTTGCTTCCTCTGTGTCTATCTGGCAGCTCCTCCTTTCTTCTTCTCAAAGCTCTCTGTCCAGAAGTTCCACCTAACCTGTTTCTGCCTAGCTATTGGTCACTCAGCTTTTTATTAAACCAATCATAGTGACACATCTTCACACAGTCAAAAGGAGTATTCTGCAACTGTGTGGGTCATATTTAGGTCATCTCTTCAGCTCCTGCTGAATTATTAAAGTTTGTTTCTAGTTACTAGTTACTTTAGTGACTGAGTCCCAGAAACATCAGGTTTGAGAACCCTGTTTTCTTGTTTGCTGATTTCTCAAACCATGTCTTGCCAGAGCCAATTTGAGTTTTAATATTTCTCCACATTCACATTTCTTACTTTTGATAAACTTTCAGGCTAGTCAGGGTTTTTGAAAGGGATGGTTGCTCCTTCATTCAGAGAGACTCAGAAATTGTTTCCAAAATCAAAAAGTTAAACTTGATTTTCCAAACCATTTTTATATACATACAAATTTTATTTATGTAGATAAAATCTGGTTATAAATTGTATAGTCCTAACCAAAATATCTGCCTCAGGCTCTTGGTATATACTAAAACTATATTTCTCATAGAGTATCTATTTTTTATGGTTTCCCCATGCTTATATCTCGCCAGGTAGTGGTGGCACAAGCTTTTAATCCCAGCACTCAGGAGACAGAAGCAGGTGGATCTCTGTGAGTTTGAGGCCAGTCTGGTCTACAAGAGCTAGTTCCAGATCAGGCTTGGTGGCTACAGTGAAACCTTGTCTCAAAAAACAAAAAGAAGGAAAGAAAAAATTAATATCACATTAGATTAGGTTTGACCAAACCTTTCTTATATTCAATTTTCAACTAAAATTCAGAGAGCACAGGGACTGTCACAGAAAAGTCACAACTGTTTACAACTGTTTACAATGTAGAAATCAACCAGTGATAGGGAACCCAGCCCCAACAATACATCTACAGCTCCATTCCTGCTCATAAGGGAGTGAATATGTAGAACATGGGAGAAGTTGAAAGGAAGAAAAGAGAAGGAAGTGATGTAATTATATTTTAATAGAAAAATAAAGTAAATTATAGAGAGAAGGGGCAGAAAGATTTTAAGAGTCAAAGGACCTGGATATATATTATGAGATAGTGTATTCTCTATATGACAGGAAGACACACCATGAAATCTTAACCACATGGTCACCTAAACAAAGACCCATACAGTGACAAAAACACCTGATATTCTCACATGGATGGGAGAGTCTCCCTGGGCCACACCCTGAGGTGAAGAGCTACAGGCAATTAATGGGTATTGAGAGAGGAACAAGCTCCCTGATAATTATCCAGTCCCAGCTGGTCAGGCCACAATGCACATACATATGATCAAAATTCCATAGACTCAGCAAGTTGTGAGCATGCGTTTGTGTGTTGTGTATGTGTGTGTATGGTGTGCATATGTGTGATTGTGTGTGTGGTGTATGTACAAGTGTGCATGTGTGTAAAGCAATAAATGTGGTGGAAAGATGTAAATATAGTAAACCTATATAAAATTCTCAATAACATAAATGTTTAAAAAGCTCAGAGTTTGACAGGCTCATGTATCAGTAATCCTGTAAATAAGGGGAAACATTAAAAAGAGATTTTTTTCTCCTCAGTGAAACCGCAGCTCCTGTCAGTAGGAAAAGTTCATAGGTATTCCAACCGAGCAAAATCCAAAATGACTGAATTCATTTTAAAATCTATATTTGACTTGGAAAACTGTAATTGAATACTCCTCTGCAGTTGGGGAGAGGGAGGTGTGTGGGCTTGCCACAGCTGTGCGCGGCTCCTCAGGCCACTTCTACCCAGACCGCTGGCTCTCGTTGCCGGAGGCTGGCTAAGAAAATTACAGCCCAGTGCTTGCTCACCCCCACTCCCTGCGAAACTGCAGTGAATGAGGCTGCTTAATTCAATTTTCCTTGAAGTCGTTACATGCTGCATACCTAAGCGAAGCCTTTCATCCTCCTTGCTCTCTACCTCCCTGGAAATGAGTCAAACAAATTGGAGACAAAATGCTAAGAAACTGTTCTTCAATTAAAAGTAAGATGATTTTTTGAACAGAAAACACATAGCAGAGGTTCTTAAGTGCGTATCTTCAATATGAACCTTAAAGAACATTTTCCTGAAGACGGCTAATGTCTGTTATTACAGTAGCGATAAGGGTTCCCCACCATGCAACCCACATTCTCTATTTTGGGCCTAGCACTTCCAAAATTTATGAAGAGGCAAGAAAAGCAGCTATTAGCTGAGCCATCAAGCCCGGGTCAAATTAAGCCGCATGAAGAAATCTGACACAGGGGAAAGGGGGAGGGGTGCAAATACCAAAGCAAATGTTGAGTCCTTTCCACTATAATTTTTTACATCATTTTAAATTTGGGGTGCATTTACAAATTATTTCTCCATAGTTTTCTTGCCTTTTTCTTTTATATCATTGTTCTGTGGACAGTGTCATGTTTAAATATATCAAAATGCCCCTCTTGGTACTGTTCCTGTATTTCTATGTTTTTAAATTAACAAGATGCCTGAGTTTTTACAGTTTAGTGCTTGGGAACATAAAGATAGGAGTTAATGGTTCCCTGGGTCTCCGCACTCTGAGTTTTGTAGCAATCTTCATTGTTTGTACATAAAAGTGGAAGTTTGGGTGGAGATATGACTAGGTGTTTACTGCCATGGCAGAGGAGCTGAGTCCAGTTCCCAGCATCCAAGCCGGGTAGCTCACAACTGCAGCAATTTCACTCTAGGAGAATCTGAGGCCTTTGTCCCCTGTGGACACCTGAACGCCTCTCCATATGTCCAGTTTCAAATCACAGTTATGATGTGTGAAGTACATGGTGGGCATGAACATTTGTGTCTTCCCATTGTGTCAGAACAATGTTCCTGGATGTGATTGGAGTGGATGTGTGACAGGCGGTGGGTGAGGAGATGATAAGAGGGCCGTCCCTACACTGGATGGACAGGACAAGCCTGGAACCCTCCCTCACTAGGTCATAGCAAATGCCACGAGACAAGATCCACAAGTGAGCCAAGACCAGGACTGTGACCAGATTTTAAATCTTACTATCAACAGAACTCACAATGCGTTCCCTTTGAGTCACCTTGTCTGTGGTTTTATTAGAGCACTCAGAACTGACTAAAGCAAACTATAAGATGTCCCCTATGTAATCACTAATCATTGGGACACGTTTAAATATTTATACCAAACCTTGAGAAGGTTTTATGACTATCCTCCCTGGACACAGGTGGGTACAGCTTGGGATTTCAAAGGCTAAACAATGATTCAACTATGATCTTCGAAGCCTTTTTGTAAGGGCTCACATTTTGTGATATCAAAGTCGTTAATCACTGCCTTTAAAAAATACTTCTGACATGTCAAGGACATTCTAGGCAAGGAGATTAACGGGGCACAGAAAGACATGGCTAGGCGGATCTTGCAGAAGTGTATGGTTTGCTTTGGAACCTGGAGCCATCTACACACGAAGGCACTGGGGCATTTTTAGTGCTCTGATGCACTTTACTCTGGATAAGTGCCATGCAAGAAACATTTGAAGGGAAATTACTCCTGTTACTTTGCAGATCAAAATCTCCTTGGCAGAGATCTGGGAAGTCCTCACGTTATTGATATTTAGGACAGGGCCACAAGTTCAAAGCCTGCCAAGAGGGTCTGGCAAAACCAGCAGGTAATGGTTTTGTATTTAATATATTCCACCCACATGCCCTAGGAAGAGAGCATTTCCTTCATGTTTTACAACACATGAAACTTCCCCACTTCTTTGTATGCTCTGAGACTTGGCGCTAAAGTAACACCTAATTGTTTTGAGGAGCTGTTTCATTGTGTTTAATCATTTTTAAGAATGATCCAGGCCAGGGCAAGATGAAGGGCTGGAAACTCTAGAGAACAAGACAGGGAGGAAGGGCATTGGGTAGAGATACTGTCCTGGAGGAGGTGAGGTGTGATGTCTTAGGAAAGTGGGACTTGAAACCCAGAAAGATGAAGTCGGGAGAGGGTGCTTGCAGTGTTTGGATGGAGGGAGAATCATGTAGGTAAAGTTCTGGCCTTTGAGGCTAAGGTGTCTAAGTTGGAGGCGATGCCATATCAGGAAAGCCAGACTTTGTGGGCTTTAAGACCTGACTCTGTACCATCCCACCATGAAAAATTTGCTTTGCAAAGACCAGTGCTGGAAGGCATCTAAAGTGTGTGGAACAGGTAAGTCTTTTGGTGACACTTGTTAGAAGTGTTCTTTGTATTGTATCCCCTTCTATAACTCATGTCCATGAGCCTGGGTTGAGGGCATGCTCCCTACCACCTACTGTGTCAAGCATTTTAAATACAAACACTGAAAGCAATGTGATCCTTGTCTGTATCAATGTCTCTCAGAAGTAGAGCTTAGATATGTGAATCTATTTAGGGTTCTCAGATTCAGACATTTAAAATGAGATTTGTTGCACAGAATATCTGGGGGCCATACTAGCAAGGTTTCCTGGATCCTGTTAGTGACTGAGATAGGCAAGGGTCTCCAGGTGTAGGCTCTCCATGCCTGGCAATGTGACCTTATGGGTCTGTTGGTGGAGGTAGATGGTAGCAGGTGGAAGTTGTCTTCTAAAAGAGATCTAGCAGGTAACTACTACATCTTGACATTTCTGATGACATGGTCATGAAACCTGAAGTGTTGAGGGACCCAAGTTCCCATAAACCACTCTAGAATGTTCTTCTGGCAATGAGGTGTTAAGGTTGAAAATTTCTCAAGTAGGAAATACAGGGATGAATGATGGCATGTGATAGTGCAGCAAGTCTTTGCTGCTCTGACAAAATTCCTTAGACTGGGTAATTTATACAAAACTGGAAGCAGTTCCCACATCCCTGGAGGCTGAAGTTCAAGATCCGGACTCTGTCCCACAAAGATGAAGCCTGATAGTTACAGGTCCATTGGGGATCTATACAAGTGAACCTGTCTCATCCTAAGGGCCCCACCCATAGGATCTACCTACCTCTCAAAGGCTCTCACTGTTAGCACTATTCTGTTGGGGTTCAGATGTCTATCTAAGTATTGAGGGGAAAGAACTATATGGACCAAAGTAAGGTGCAATAGTAGCATCTTGGGTTTTAGAGCAATCAGTGACATCATTTGAAGAACAAGATAGTAAGGTGTGACCTTGAACTACCAATCTTGTCTCCACCTTCCAGAGTGCTTGAATGATAGGCATACACCACCTCCACTTGCTCAGTTTGTATATTACAAGGACTATTGCTTTTATTTTGTTTTTTAAATTTTTCTTTCTTTAGTCTTTCTCTTTCCACTTTTGGCATGAAGCTCAGTGCCTTCTGCATAGTGAGCACACACTCAAAGGCTCAGTTATAAGCTCTGAAACCTGAAACTCGATGTAGCTTTGAGAAATAACCAAGAAGGACCACAACACAAAGCAGAAGATCTGACTGAGGGCTGCTGGTTTCTTCAGCCTTCGCCTTTTTCCCTCCTTGTTAACAAAGTCAGTAAGATATAGATGTCGTCACTTGCTCAGGAAATTGACCTGTGCCAGTTGCTTCTTGGTACTCATTTTCTCCTATGAAGAACAACAGCACTAATGTCTTGTGGGGAGAAAGATGGGGCGGTCTCTGGGCTCAAGAGGAAAGAATATAGATTGATTTTACATATCTGACACCAAGGGCAGGATGATGGAGAAGTTAAATAAAGAGAGTATGATACGTTTGCCATCTTGGAGTCATCAAACTGCCAGGGCGCTTTTAAATCTGCCTATTTGATTCTGCTTCATAGATTCCACCTTCTTTCTCCTCCAGATTTTAAAACCTTTTGAAAATTTTAATGTAAGAGATTCTTCAATGTTATAGAATATTACTTCATCCTGTGTGAATATGTGTCACTGTGGTTGGTTTAATAAAGAGCTGAATGGCCAATAGTCAGGCAATCAGGCAGGAAGAGGTTAGGTGGGATGCCTGGGAACAGAGCGGACATGGAGGGGAAGAAAGATGAACTCACCAGCAGTCAGACCCAGAGAAAGCAGGCCATATAAAAGGTTAATGTTAAAGCCACAAGCCACGTCATAGAACATAGATGAGCAGAAGTGGATTAATTTAAGTTAAAAGTGATAGAAACAAGCTTAAGCTAAGGTTGAGCATTCATAATTAATAAGAAGTATCCATGTGGTTATTTGAGAGCTGGCAGGCTGTGCAGAGAAAGACTCGTTATACTTCAAAATAGTAAGTGTTTTTAGTCAACACCACTGTTAGATTTGAAGGCAGTGCCTCAAAGATATCTATCAAACAGTTTGGTTTCACTTAAATTTTCCTACAGATAAACACCACGAACCAAGCCAGCCAAGGATGGTTGGATACTCAACCCCCAGTGCTAGCTAGAAGCCATGATCAAACTGTTAGGTGTTTACCTCACAGTCATTATTTGCTCTACCTCAATGGACATTTGCTCAACCAAGGTTGGCTCCTGAATGTTTGCCTGAGAATAGGAGAAGTGCTATCAAACCAAATCAGAAGCTTCAATCTTGTCCCTACCCCATTCCTGTGATCTGATGTAATTTTACCTTCCAGATGAAGAAAGTCCTTGATTGACTACCTGCCCATGAAAGCTTGGGTGTGTCCTGACTCAGGAGGATGATTCAGAAGATGCTACAGTGTGCATTTAACATACTCTTCCCTAGAGGGACAGACACACAGTTCCAAAGAACCATGAGAACAGAATAATGCAAACAGGTACTGCCAGGTCTCTGAACAATGTAGACCAGGAGACACGAAGGGCCCAGGATATGTCCTTGGGGAAGAAGGGACATCAAAGCTGTCCTGGGGCAGCCTTGTAGCATGGAGAGCACTGGAAGCTGCTCACTCATAGCAAAAGGAAGTGAGATAGAGGAAGCCACACTTGGAACACTGATGTCTGGATTTCAGGAGAAATGATTGCTTTTATGACAAGTAGTTCACTGTTTTCCTCAATTTTTCTTTCCTCTTTCTCACACATGCAAAGTTCCACAAACTCTTGACTTTCTGCTTTTATTTTTTTGTCATTATAAAATATGATAAAATCCATGGCATTATCTGGCCCTAGACAATATTTCCTGTACTCAGAACCCCTTGTAAACACCCCTACGGGTTAGTCTATTTGAGGACAGCTGACACATATGATATATTTTATTTATTTACTTATTTTAAATTCTGTGTATATAAATGTTTGTGT
>LOJH01042759.1:0-14130 GCA_001685095.1 Ellobius talpinus
TCCCTCCCTCCCTCCTTCCTTCCTTCCTTTCCTTCTTTCTTTCTTTTTAAACAGATATGTTTAAAATACTATGTTTCATCCTGTTAGGTGAAAAAGAGAAACTTGATGTGTAGGAAAAAAAAGAGACTTAAACACATTTGTTTATATATGACCTTCAGCTTGATTTGTTTTGGGGCTAGAAAGGGGCCCTCAGAACCCTGTATCACTTTGAAGTTTATCTGAATCGAAAGGAAACTTCCTGATGCTTGCCTGTTAGCAATTTTGTAGTTTTTTTCAAAGCTAAGTATTGACTTTTTAAAGGTTTTTTTTTTAACACAAAGTACACGATGAAAAAAGATATTTCTCCTTAGATGGAATAAAGAGTAAAGGTAGACTTAGCAATGGAACATACTTTAAATAAGGATTGTAAAAATCCCTATAGCTACTGGATGTTTAACAGTATGCCTGTATGGAAGTCACTTCATCTTGAATTCTTGGTAAATTTTCTTCTATCAGACTCTTTCAGATTCTCTATATGACATTTCCCCCTTCGCCTTGCCTCTGACATTAATGCATGGGTCTCATATTTCTGGTTACCTTTGGAAATGAACGGCTTTTTTTGGCATTTTACACACACTACTTTTCCCTAGATGATTTTTTATTAGTTCTTTTTATTACCCATGGTTTGAGCTTGCTTTCGCACATACAAACTCCACAAAACTGGGGGAGAAGAAGAGAGTTCATATTGAATTGATTCTCCCATAAACATCCGTATAACATGCGTTTCTGGCTTCCTCTTAATAATGGACAAAGAGTAGAACATTACATCTTGGCAAATTTTATACTTCCTATTAAGGTACATTCAAGTTTAACTAATTGCTAGTGTTTGTTTTGAATTATTATAAAAGGCCAATCATACATGCTTTATGCATTGTAAAAAAAGATTTTTTAAAGCAATTTCACACTCTTAATTCAGTGCACAGGAAGGTGCGGATGTCTCTCTTCTACTTCTGTCTCTGAGCACATAACCTCTCCTTCATTATCCTTTACTGGAGATCTGCACTTCTAGTAGCTGATAAAAAGTATGTGGCTAGCCCGGCAGAGGTGACTCAGGCCTTTAATCCCAGCACCCGGGAGGCAGAGGCAGGCGGATCTCTGTGAGATCGAGGCCAGCCTACAAGAGCTAGTTCCGGGACAGGCTCCAAAGCTACAGAGAAACCCTGCCTTGAAAAAACAACAAAACCAAACAAACAAACAAAAATGTGACTAATGATTACCGCCAAAGGATGGTCTCCTTAGGTCTCCTTGGGTCTGTACATCTAATTGCTTTAGAGAGATCTGCAATGTTGCTCATCCACCACCCAGGATGTTTTCACCCTGCTGCCCAGCCTCTGAGTGTTCCCCTGCTTCACAGCTCTAAAACCACCCATCTTTACACCATTTCCACATTTTGATATTTCAAAAACGTTCAGAATGCCAAGCCCACTCACTCACGTAGAGATATCTTGGTTGCTGGCAAATTTTGGCATTTCTGAGGGAAGGCTACCCAAAGCATCCTTGAGCGAGATTTTGTGTGCACATCAATTTTCCACTCCTTGGGATTTGCAACTCTGTTCAATAAGAGCACCATCTAGCGCTGGTGTAAGAAACTGCCCAACTCTCTCGTGAAGTGGCTACAATGTTTTGAATTCTCACCAGCAGTGGGTGAGAGTCCCTGTTGTTTCAAGCCTTGCCATCACAGTTAATGGGAAGATGCAGAGGCCACCTGAGCATCCCGTTAGGCTCCCTGTTCTCACTGACCTCTAAGAAAGTCACATGAGGCGCCGTGAGCGGCATCCTTTTGATCTGGACTGGGGCCACCACACTCAGCCTATCGCAGTACCTCATTGCTGTTTTAACGTTCATTTCTCAGATGAAATATGATGTAATCTTTTTATATTCCCCTTTGTTGTCTTTGTTCACGGTGAAGTGTCTACGTTCGTTTGCGAATTATTTTTAAATTGGACTTTTTTCCTTATTGTTGAATTTTAGGAGTTTTTAATGCATCTTTTATCATACACTTCTTTTACAAATTCTTCCCTCTAGTCTGTGGCTTGTCTTGTCCTTCTCTTGGCTATGACTTTTGCATAGATAAAGTCCAATTTATCAACTTTTTCTTTCATAGCCCGTAGCTTTGGTGTTAGATCTGAAAGAGAACCGTCACAAAAATGAAGGTCATTTGGATATTTCCAGTGCTTAGAATCTTCTCGTCTCACATTTCACACTGGGGTCAGTGATGCAGCTTCCATGAGGTTTTGTGAGGCAAGCAAACCCATGTCTACGTTTTCTCTCCTCTCCCTCCCCGTCAACGTTCAATTTTCCCATTCTTCTGTTTACTCTTTGTTTTTCAAAGATGTCCATTGCTCCTATCTAATTATCTTCCCTCCCTCTATAATCCATTCTTCCTGCTCAGTAAAGATGTGTGGGTTAGCTAATATCTACCGGATGAGGTCAGGTCTCCCTTGACGTTGATAAAAATTATAGTAAGGCTACTGTCTATAACCTTCTTAATTTATTTGTAAAATAGTCTCGTTACAAGTTCCCTTCTAAATGGACCCAGTAAGCGAGGACTAGTTACTGCTGGATGGATGCTTAGTGGTCCTCATGCAGCTTTTTTGGCAGAAATGACTGATTTGATCCACTTGTGAAACTGTCTTCCTTTCAGGTTGTCCTTAAGGCAATCATGGATTGGTTGAACATCTCACAATTACTGTCTTCATCCCGCTGTGGCCGTCAGCACCAGGCTGTTTGTCAGATGACTTAGGCATCTGTCACTCTGTTGACTACGGGCTGTGTTTGCTCTTAATATAAGCTAATGAGCCACGGACGGAGCCCTGTGTTTTGTGGTCAGCCCCCTCGAAACACCTCTTTCCTCCTTTGTGCTGACATCATGAGTTTGGCGTGCAGTCGGGTTCACCTATTTCGGATCAAGTTTTGTTTTTAGGGCTTGCCTTTGTCATTTGCTTGTCTTAAACATACTTTTGTGATTTCAAGGGCATAACTCTATTAGATGGTGGGGGAAACCATGGTGAATATATTGTATGCTGTTTTAAAAATGTACACTAATCAGGATCTCACTTCTACCCCATCAGCCATAGTCTAAACCTCAGGGTTACCATTTTCATTCATTTTGGCTTGTGATGCTAGTGTTTTTCTTATTTTTGGAAAAACAATTAAACATATGTGTATGTACAGCCATCTACCACTCTATGTATGATATATCGCTACATATATGTACGTACATATATAAAATATTATATCTAAGATTGAAGGGTATCAGGGCTGGGAAAATATTCTATATAAAAATGTAAGTCTGTCAGGGCTGGAGAGAAGGCGCAGAGCTTCAGAGTTCTGGTTGAGCTAGGAAGAGGTGGCTAACAATGAAATGTCCTTTGTACCCGATGGAGAGAAAAAGCTGGTTTTCTCCAATGGAGTGCCAGTGGGCCTATCAACCACTCCAGGCCGGCCTCATGTTCACGAGTAGCTGACCCACATATAATGGGCTTCACAGTTTTTTTTTCTATGCTTTAATTTGGTTATAGTTTGGTGGGTTATTTTATTTTATTTTATTTTTGGGAGGTAGTATTTTGTTTCCTTGGCTTTGGGGATTTTTGTTGTTGTACTGGGTTTTTGAGAAAAGAACTTAAAGTTGGCTGGGTAGGGAAGAAGGGTATCTGGACAGATGCGGAGGGGAAGGATATGATCAAAATATATTTAAATTTCAAATTGTTTCAAATAATAAAAAGTATAATTAAAAAAGAAGGAAAAAAAGGAAGTGTCTTTAGGAATGAGATTTTGAAATCCTCAGTTGGTAATCTTTCGCTTTACGGGGAACATTTCTGCTTAGGACAGAACAGCTTTGGGCATAATGCTGTTCCGGGATCACAAGGAGCCCAAAGCCATTCTGTGATGTGGCAGCTCTCAGTCTGACCTTTGTGATGTCATTGCTTACTCCCGTTTGCAGGACTCCCAAAGCGCCCGTGGCTGGAAGCTGCAGAGCACAAAGCCGGTTCAGAATGCGGGGTGTTTGCAGATAGTGTGAAGTGTGTATTTTACAGGAAATGGCAGAGGCACCTTCGGAAATTCCGGATGCTTCTTTGAGAATCCCGGATGCTTCTTCGAAAATCCCAGACGCTTCTTCAGAAATTCCGGATGTGTCAGCTGATGCAGAGACCCCTTCCACCCACCCTCTGTGTGAGGACACAGGTCAGGGGGACTCAGACTTGTGGGCTATCATCGAGGAGAGTGCATTTCAGGTCCTGGCTCAGCGGTTCTTAATAAAGAGGCCGCCCCATGCCCTCTGTGCCTCCAAGCCGGATGAAGACAGTAATTTATTCTCAATGACCTTTCCCAGAAAGCTTTGGAAAATAGTGGGAAGTGATAAATTTAAATCTATTTGGTGGGATGAGGCCGGGACTTACATAGTCATCAATGAAGAACTCTTCAAAAGGGAAGTGTTGGAAAGAAAGGCCCCCTTCAGAATATTTGAAACCGATAGTATGAAAAGTTTGGTCCGGCAGCTGAATCTGTACGGATTTAGGAAAATGAGGCAGAATTTCCAGAGATCCGCATCTCTCCCTGACTTCCTGGCTGAAGAAAAAAGAGTCTCTCCCTCATGTAAGTTACAGTTCTATCAGAATCCAAACTTCTTGCGTGACTGTCCCCATCTCATAGAGAGCATGAGAAGGAGAATCGGGATAAAGACTGCTTCCCGGGGGGCGGCCCCATCACTTCCGGGTTTAAAGAACAAACATTTCAGTCCAGACTTGGGCAACATGGACGACCACAGTTTGGGTGTAGCTGTTCAAACCAGAGAGAGCAATCTACTGTCCAGGTCCAGCATTTCAAACGTCTATCTGAGACAGAAGCCTTCTACTGCCCAGGGAGGTTCTGATACAATGGACGGAACCAGAAGAGACTTTTCTCTGGCGACATCGAGCTCCTATAGACCCCCTGAAGAAATTCTAACGCATCACCCTGCTCCCTTAAATGAGGTGTCCCCTATCCACATGGACTCGCAGAGAATCTACACCCCAGCAAACGACAACACGGTGAATTTCATTATAACCTCTATTACTCAAAACCACAGGGATGTGCCTCACTTGTGGAAGAGCTGTGTTGAAAAGCAAGCAGAGCCTTCTCCTTTTCAATCCGGGTATCATCACTTTTCATCCAGTTGACCTACGTATTCCGACTCAAAACCACGCTGTGAACCCAAGTTACCAACGTACAAGGAAAGGGTAGCATCCACTACCTTGGCGTCCACACCAAATCATCACCCATCTTCATGATGCTATCGATTTTCTAATTACCAACAATCTACTTGGTTGATTCAGCGTGTCAGAGATTAGAATTCTTGTTGACAATCAGGCGTGTACCTGAAACCGTCACAATTGAACAATAAAACTCTATGTGCACCTTAAAGAGTACTGATTGCTCTTCTAGACCTCCTGAGTTTGATTCTCAGACCATATGACAACTAGAAACTCTCTGGAACTCAGTTCCAGGCTATCCAATACCCTCTTCTGATCTCCACGGGCAGTACTGGCATGTGGTGTGCAGACATGCATGCAGGCAAAACTTATCCACACACATAAAATGAAATACCCGACTTAAAAAGAATGTGTATATGCATACAAGTAAATACTGGTAGCTCTACACAAATATATTTGTGTATCCATATGTAGAGTACACACATATGTAAACACACGCAATGCACCTTAAATGTGATATATTTAATAAAGCACACATAGACACACAGAAATAAGTTTTTAGATCTTAATTCTTTTCACTTTGCAAAATGCCAAAACATTACCCATCTTAGCGTATAGTTCTTTACATTTTTCTTTATAAATGTACAAATGTAGTTCAATGGGCCTAAAGGCAGTTTTTAAAATATTTTTTCTGTTGTAGTAGAGAGTATTCCAGTAAACACACTTGTAGCCTTGATTATTTTCCCTTTTGACTTTTTGGTTTAAAGTTTTAAATTTTAGGGTTCTATTTCCTAAATAATCTCTCTTTTCGAGGGAGGAAGAATAATCCCATTTTTTTGTATGAAGATCTTGGGACTATCATATGTCATCTAAATTTAAATCCACATCTCAATTTTAGGTGGCCTCCATTTGTAATCCTTCCTACATATCAAAATTATATAGGATGGGATCATACATAGCATGTGACTTTTCTATAGTCCACAAATTCGAAGTGTTATATAGGGTTACTTGTGGTCCATTCTGATCACGCTTGCCTGTAATATTCTCCAAACCATCCGTCTTTAGGAGTCAAAGTGAGTGTTGCCAAACATCCTCCTGAATATTAATTGAGAAAATATGTATGAAACTTCTCTGTGTATGGTGCTGTGCGGGATGTGAAACAGCCTGTGAGCAATGTCTCCCATGATGCTCTGCTCTATCTCTGCTTCCTCACGTGCCCTCGGCTAAGGTGATTTGCCATTTTGGAAGTCAGGGTTTTTAAGCTGAAAAAAAAAGGGAGCCATAACTCCTGCTTTGCTTGTTTCATTGGACTCCTGGAAGAAGCAGCTGCAGAGATGAACATGCAGTAGGTTGCTAAAATATAAAGAGCAGTAAAATCCATAGGATATTTATTGTTATGATCGCAGTCTATGTTCTTAAGTGCTTTGCTATTATCTTCCCCAGCAGACTCGGCTGTCTTCAAAGCTCGAGTGGAGTCATTGTTCCTGTGATAGTCCCTCAAAGCAGCTGCTACAGAGGGTCAGGCATGGGATGTACGAAACACTTCGTTTTACATGCCAAGGGTGTCCAACACAAATTTCTAGAGAGGCTGTGCAGAGACGATCAGGAAGGTCATGCCAACAAGGAGGAGGAAATTGTAGCCAAACTGGAGATGTTCAAGCCTGAAGGTGTTTAAATTGAAGTTTGCAGAAATCACAGGGATGTACACAAAACGCGGGAAAAGGTTGCGTTCAGCAGTCTGTGTACTCAGCGTTGAGATGTGCTTTAGACCAATGTTCTGTTTGGGAAAGGGACATCCTCCTTCTTCATCTCCTGGATAATCTTATTGATGAGGGTATTGGCAACCACAGCCAAATCATCATTGTAATAACTGCGAAATGTGAAAACAATAGCAAAAGATTTGTGACATGTTAAGCCAAGGTCTATAAGGCTGTAGTTACAGGTTTTACTAGTGAAATATAGAGTAAGCTATATCCTTAGAACTTGTCTCAGATAGGCCCTTTGCAAACACTTATTATGTGACCCATGTTTTATTCATGAGCACCCCAGGGTCAGATGTTGTTTTACTGCTTTGTACAGAAAATTTATTTTTAATTCATTTATATTTGAACCAGGGTCTTACCCTGTAGGCCTGGGCATCCTGGAATCTACTATGTAGATTAGAATGGACTCTAACTCCCAGAGATCTGCCTGCTTCTGCCTCCTGAGTGCTGGGATCAGAGGTGTGCGCCATCACTGCCCAGCACTGACCTGCTTTGGAGACACCCTTGGGTGTACTTCCTCTTTGTTGTTTGCTAATGGTGTCTGCTGTTTTCTGTGTTCTCCATGGTCTCTGACTGTGGATCGCTATTAGTCTGTCTTCAGCCGCTGAGAGTTTAGAACACTTTTCCTATCCAAAGAGCCTTGACCATCCTAAGCGACACAAATATAACCCACAACAAACCAAAGAACAGAGTCCTGCAATTGCGTGTCAACTGTGTTTGTCGCTGAGTAGGAAACAGGGGACAAGGTTCAAAAAACAGAGCAAACCTGACTAGATTTTGGAACTTGCAACTCAAAAGAAAAATAATAAAAATCATTCAAAGTGAGAAATATTATCTGTCAGAGAAAGAACTCTATACCTGGCCATTTCACAGCTTGGCTTTGCTCGCAGTGAGATCAACAACAAAATCACTCCCTGTGACAACCTGGGTGTCTGGATACCATGTTTACACACTTTTTGTCCGTACTGCATTTTTGACACTTCCTACAGTTTGAAGTGAATGAGAGCCCAGAGGGAAATGATGAATGGATTCAGCCCTCATTTGTGTTGACTCAAAAGGCATTTTTTACATTTTTCAGAGCCCGAAAGCTGCCGTGGGGAGAAATTGCTCAAGGATAAAGATATCCCACCAGCAAAGGAGGAGTTCATGTTTTTAAGACATCCATCCCTTCAACTTCCAGCTTGCAGCTGGACTGGAGGAGGCAGAGGGTTTCAGTGTCTGGGTGATATCTCTCACTGAGGGATCACACTCCTCCACGCTCAGCAGTGAGCAGGCCTCTCAAAGGAGCTGGCTGCCCACATACATTTATGGTGTTGCTGAAGAATTTTTGGAAGAAAGCATTAAGGAGGGACCGTGTCACCCCTGAGCGGAATGACTTTCATCTGATCTCTATTTCCCGGGGCTCTGGTCTGGGTGTTAATTTCATAGATCTGGCCTTGGAAAAATATGATTTGTTTTGGCTTTGCAGGAATGTTAATGCCAATCAGTCCTACAAATGGTAACGTGTACCAGCTCAGGTGTGGCTTGGGTAGACCAAGATGGGAGACGAAGACAGGCTTCATGCCCCATTAGAGTGGCTCAGAAAGTTTGATTCTGGTTATCCCCCTGCCCCTTTTGCTGTTTGATATCAAGCCATGACTTCATGCTTATAGGCAAACACTCCCAACCCTCAGACCCTGGCATTCTCATGGCAATTTTCAGGTCTTTTAAAAGGGAGGAAAGACAGGGAATTTAACGCACTGCTACACTGCTCTTATTCTATACAAAGCATGTCTGTGTCATCCTATAAACTGAGAGATTTTCTTTTCCGTGTCGAAATAGATACGATACACCCACTAGCAGTTTTAAAATATTTAAGATTGCAAGCAAAATCTTTATAGCTGGTTACAAAACAAACAACAAGCCAACAGCCCTGCCAACTTACCTTGTTTTCCATTCCATGTCTAGAAATGATGAATTCATTTAACTCTATCAGTATGCACTAAGCATATACATCATACAGTATCTCCTGTTGACTAAATTTCTTGAAAAGTACGGAGTTGTACGAAAGTGTTAATTACAGCATTGCTTATTATAAGTTATTAGAAGACATCTATGTTTTAAAGACCAGAATGGGATTGGTAATGTTCTGTATAGCTATATAAAGTAACATTATATTCTCAGGAAAGTTATGTATCTCAGAAGACTATAGGAAAGTATATCGTTGTGACATGGAGAGCTGCCAACCTCACCCAAGGTTCAGTCTCCAGCAGTGAAGTAAGTAGAGGAACCTATGTTTGTCTGAAGAAACTGTGCTCAAATGTACCACTAAAAATCCTACTAGAATTTAGAAGACAAATTTATATTTTATCCTAGATCTTTCTGAAAGCCTGATTAACCGCCATCTGCTTTTTGGTGTCTTCACGTTGATATTTTGCAGGCATCCCGGTCACCAAGGCCCTTGTTCTATGAAACAAGTCTTCCTGCCGTGCCTTCCGTCTCGGTAAACTCTGTTCTTGCTGGATGAGTCACCTTTGCAACTTTTACACCCAAGGCCCGCTGGTCCTCTATCCCATTATAGGGCCAACTTCTGTTTCCAATGAAGATTTCCAAACAGATTGCAAATAGCTGTGTCTGCCTTTGGAAAGCCGCAACCAGGGAAGTCCCCATGGCCTCTTGCTCAGTCTTCTTCCGTGGCTTTGTGCCTTAGGTTTGGTTGTTCCTCCCTTAGAAGGCAGGGGAAGTTACTCAAATTTTCAACTACTTTCTATTGCTTGTAGGCAAGTTCAGTTTGATGGCTGCCATATTCCTGGGTCATGAGGACTGTGGGAGGCTGGTCCCCAGACCCACCAAGCCTCACGCTGTTCCATGTGTCTTTTTGTTCTCCATCTTTCTAACTTCTCATCCAGTTTCTTTCTCAGGGCTGCGTTACAGCCCATGCTCTAGTCTTGGAATCTTTCTCTACTTGTTATACTTCATTTCAATACTTTTTTTGGATGTCAGTTGTATCTTTCTCTTCTCTCTCTCTCTCTCTCTCTCTCTCTCTCTCTCTCTCTCCCTCATAATCACGTTTAATCACTACTCACACTATTGTCTGTCATTCCTAGGAGAATGGTTGCTTCCCAGGGACTGTGCTCTGTTTTCTCACTGCTCTATCCCTGGTGACCAACACAGTTCTGGCACCCAGAAGCACAATACCACCCAGCATGAAGATGGCTGCACGGTGACATAACCGGGTCATTTCAGTATTCAAATATTTGCAAATCGGCTATTCTTAAGCTATAACGTGGTTGACTTTTTCTAAGTTTCTTTCTCCGTGTTGGCCTAGATAATTAGCTGGAAATAAACACGCATTTTCTTTATTCTTCTATCCCATAGAAAAACGATAAAGCAATTTTACATGTAGGTTGACAGCAAAAAAAAATTAATAGGAATTTTGATAAAAGTGCAATGCTAACAGCCTACAACCTTTGAAAGGTGAGGCATGCTGGGCTGCATGGTCTTTCATTGTGAACCACAGGAATCTGAAGGTATTAGACCAGCTGCAGGCATACTCTCTATTATTCCGTAATTGTAACAGAACACGTTGAGAATTAGATGTTAACATTGAATGTGAGCACTATAGAGCTGAGACAAAACACGCTCTCCGTTTTTGCCAAAGTAGAATTAGATTCTGATCAGAGAGCGTACATCAGATGTGGGTAAAATAATATCGCATATTTTGACATAAATGGGGCTGTATATAGTAGAGTGAGTAACATTTGAGCTGTGGCAATGGAAGTTGAGGTGATAAAGATCCATTTATGCGTAGAGAACACTAGCACCTTTATCCAGAAATTTAACTGCCAAAAATTTAAAGCTTTTTCTTTCAAACGTACAATTCCTCTAGACATAGAGTTTGTGTCTATTTTAGTGGCTAGCATCCCACTTCCTAAATGTTCTCTGTCTTTCTTTAACCTTAGGAATAGAACTGACATGCACTCAGCAGCTGTATGTGTGTGATTTCTAAGCATTGTTGATGGGATCCATATTTCTCAATGAGAGGTCACCTGAAAATGACCACGGGAACAGCCGCAAGAGAAAATGGATCTTTCTAAACTACACTTAGAAGAAAGGACTCACCCACACGCAGCTCTGGTCTAAATGGCACATTAGATAGAGATGAACTTGCACTATATCATGCTTAATGATCTTTCTAGCTGAGAAGAATTAACCTCTCCACGATAGCGGCTCCGGAACCTGAGGACCTGTGAATCCCTTGTATGGAGGGAAAGGACTTACGTAGGCAGAACTGGATTAAGGGTCTTACTCTGGTGAGATTATTATGAATGGTCTAGGTGGGTCCCAAATTCACCCCCCATATCTTTATATGAGGTAGGAAAAATGAGGTTCTGGATACAGAGTGGAGGTGGCCATTGGATGATGGAGGCAGATTGGGTGATGTGGCCATAAGAAGGGATGCTGCAGAAATGGGAAACCGGATTGGGTTCTCCCCAGAGCTGCTGGAGGAAGGAACACCTTCAGTTCCGCCCAGGGACAGTGGTCTCGGACTCCTGGACTGAGGAACTGCATGGTAAATCTCTCCTAACTGCCATGGCTGTGTTAATTTGTCAGGCTAAACATTAATTTCCCGATCCAGACACTTCACTTTGCTGGCATCCAAAAACTTCCCCCACAAGTTTTCCAGTATTAAATGATTCATTTTAAAGGTAAACATTTTTTTAAGTGAAAAAGTGATATAGTGAAAATGACGAACTTTTTAAAATGTGCTCCTCCTTGGAAGAGGAAGCTGACAGGTGGTGAGAGCCAGAGTCACTGGCGGGTATGGTCATTGCTGTTTTCTACGCACAGTGAGGCAGATGCACATATGGACTTAGAGAGCTTGGGATGGCGTGGGGAGGTAGGACCTAGGCGAGCTGAAGCCAGTCGAAACTCCAGTGTGGAGAGGGACTGTGGAGCACAAATTTCCACCCAGACCCGAGAAACTATTAGTAGCTGATGGCTTCCAGGTGAGGGAGAGTGAGCTTTCTTTAAAGGGATGGCTACTGGCTGGCCTCACGACCTCTGGCGATGGTCAAACACCGAAGAGTCTAGGCAACATTAACAGGATCTGGTGGCTTTTGAGATAATAAACGAGAAGGCTAAGTTGGCTGGGTATAAAATGGAGGGAGTGGATGCGGGAGGAAATGGGGAGGGGATTAGTCCAATCAAAATACAGCATAGGAAATTCCCAAAGAATTCACAAAAATTAACCCTTTAAAGTTTACTAAAACCCAATCTTTCATAATTTCAGAACAGACCACATTGAAACTATCACCAAAGAACTTCATGCCAAAAGGTTTTTAAAATGAAGTGAATTCTAATTTTCATTCTACTTTTTCAAAGCAGTTTAATCTTAATTAAAGTGTTCCTATCGTCAAGGTTATAGAATACTCAAGAAGTGAAGATTCATAAAATAGGCAAGTCAGCTATAATAATCTAAAATGTTATAACATATAAAGGGGGAATTGTTAAGGACAAGTTGATGATTACAAAACCAGACAAGCATGTGATGAATTAATTTGCTTGTTTCATTATTAATGAAAAATTTGTCAACTGACCTTAAAAAATGTTGTTTTTTAAAATAATAGTCTAGGCAATCTAGATAGTTTTTCTTGCTATTGTATGTAACTTACAGATACAATTGGCTTGTTCTATTTATTAAATTAAAACCCTTTTATTTGAAAACAATTCTATATTTAGAGGATGGTAATAAGGAGGTTATAAATCATCTGTATTTCTTTTTAAGTTCTTTTTGCTGTTGAAGGCATAGAAATGGAATTAAGAATCCTTTATCTAGTTTTGTTTAGACAAATGTGATAGGGTACAAATGCAATTTTATTTACCTTTCTTATTCAATTCAAGCACCTGACTTCACCTTCCCTTTTGTAGAGAACTTTAGCATTTTTTTCTATAAAAATAAACACCTTTGTCTTGTTTTTGGTATCTGAGGGAGACTCTTCAGCATCCCACATTAAGTGAGATGGCAGACAGAGATCTTCTTGAAAAATCTCCTTAGGGCATGGAGGGATTGCTCTATTCCAATCCAACAATATAAAAACTAACAATATACGTTATAGATGGATATGAAATTCTATCATGTGTTTTATTCACAGTTAATATAATCATATGGTTTTTTTCCTTAAGCTTATTAATTACTAATATAGAAACGTTTGGCTGTCTAAACATTGAAACAGCCTGGCACCTAGAATAAGTTCTACTTATAACATGCAGTTATTTTTATTCATTGCTGGGGTTTAGCTTACTAGTACTTTATTCGGGATTATTGCATTGTAAAATTTATGACAGATGCGGATCTGTCTTTTTGTGTGTTATCACCTTTGGGATCAGTGTGACATTAGTGTTATAAATCAAGCTAAAGGTCGTTCTTCCTGTTTTCTCTGCTGGAGTGAAACGGTGTTCATTCCTTGACTCTTTGGCTACAATCTTGCCTGAGACCACCAACACCTTAAATTCTCTGTTTTTGATCTCTGTGATTATCCATTTGATTATATAATAAGCATTGGGCTGATCGGATTATTCGTTTGTCTCTACTGAAGTGCATGTTTTTGGAAGACTGGGTTCAGTTTCAATGGTTTATGTCTTTCTGTTTTTCAGCTCCATGCATTTCTGTTCTTATGTGTTTATTCCTGCCACCCCCAATGTTATGTGGTTCTTATTTCTTCAGCTAGGAACTACAAATTGAGGGTCACCCTATAACCATTAACACTGCCTTAACAACACTCTAAACTCAGAATGCTGTATTCACTTGCATCCAGTGCAATTGTTAGCCCTCTGCCTTGACTAGTGGAGGAATATTTAAGAGTTTAAGATTAACTATCAAATATCTGGGTTTTTTTTCTGTTACTGATATCTAATTTGAGTCCACTAATGGGCAGATGAGATAGTCTATGTGCTTTTAATGATTGATTTTAAATCTGTTATCGTTTGCCTATGTCTCTGGATGTGATCTATCCTGGTGAACCTGCTATAAACAATGCAAGACAAGGCTTGTTGCGTAGGTTCTTTGATGGGCGTGGTCGACCGGTAAGTTAGAATTAACCAGACCAGCTCAATATAACAGATTTAGTTTAATAATTGGAAAACAGTGAACTCAC